>VDFB02049217.1:134413613-134484570 GCA_007258455.2 Sequoia sempervirens | reverse complement strand
GTGCTCAGTTGAGGGAGACAATGAATGATCTTCCTCATATTTCTCTTCACTAAATCATCTATATGTAGTTTCAGGGTGTATTTCAAGTATTTTTTCTTTTATCCCCGTGATTGGTTGTTGTAGTGGATTCTATCGTTGCAGTACTAGTTAATAAAGTAATTCTAATGAGCTATCTGCTTGAATAGTATACATTAGTGTATACTGTGTAAAGTTTTTGGAAGGCTCAAAAGTTTTTTTTTTTTGTTGGTTGCATATGGCATTTTTGGATAGTGATATGTCATTTTTTTCAAAAAGCAGTATTAAGGAGATGACAATGGACAACAGTTAAGTGAGATAATTGGTGTAACTAATGCAATGCTACTATTGATTATTTTATATGATCATTTTGATATTGAATTTTTGATGATATGCAAATTTATTTTGAGATGAGAAAATTTCTTTGTGATGTCATGATGGTATCTACATAATAGAGTTACAATGTGGATAGGAACTTACTTATATGCTTGGTATAAATAGTGGATATGATATTGGAATTGTTTGTAGTATTTTGAGGATGCACTTGGTTGTAATGGATCACATGGTAATTATGTTTTTGATGCTAATGGGTTCTAGTAAACAAAGGTCTAATGTTATCATGGTTTGTTTATGACACTTAATATCATGATGGCAATTCAGCAGGTTGTTTTTATGTTGCAGCAGTTTCTGGATTAGATTACGTGAGAGTTTTTTCCATCAACATTTCGGATCACACTCCGTGATCCATCATCAAGATGAAAGAGCTCAAGGAGAGAAAGATTGTTAGTTTCAGACCAAGAACAACCTAAATAGAAAAAAGGAGGGAGGAAGGGGGGAGGGGAGAGAAGGCTACACAACCCAAGGAGAAAAGATAATTATGAATTAAAAAATAAAGGTTATTGAACTAAAAACAAAAAGACAAGGAAACAAAAAAGACAATACACTACAAGACTAGAAAATGATAAAAATACAAGGAATTGGTAAAAAATAAGAGGAGATTAAACAAGAGAACAAACAATGAAAATTAAAGAATTAAGAAAGAAAGAAAGGAAATAAATGCACATATACATGTAACCTTTATTTTTTAATTCATAATTGTCTTTTCTCCTTGGGTTGTGTAGCCTTCTCCCCCCTCCCCCCTTCCTCCCTCCTTTTTTCTATTTAGGTTGTTCTTGGTCTGCAACTAACAATCTTTCTCTCCTTGAGCTCTTTCATCCTGTTGATGGATCACAAAGTGTGATCTGAAACGTTGATGCAAAAAACTCTCATGCAATCTAATCCAGAAACCGCTGCAACATCAGATGATATGGATTGTGGAAACTTGATATCATTAGGTTGTTTTTATTTTTACATTATAGTGATACTTATTTGGTGATTCAGAGTGCGTGTTTTGGTTGATTGGTGTTTTGGTGTCATAGTGATCTCACATATATGACTGATATTTAGATTGAATTGGTTCATTGTGATTCTCTTTGACAAGTGATGATGATCTCATGTCATGGGTACACTGCTATATGACAAGCTTATATACTTAGTCTGGAATAGTGCTCCTTGTTATGGGTTAATATTTATAATAGTATCATTGTTTTCTTACTTTGTAACAACACTATAATTCTAGTTGATGGACTATTGATTGATAGAAGACTTCTTGGTAACATGGATTTACAACTTGCATAACAGGTGTGTGAACAGGGTTGAAGCCTTTGATTCATCTTATGTATTTAGTCAAGGGGAGCTTCTTTGTTCATATTTCATCCCTGGTTTATGCTATGATTATTCTTTATACTGATGCTTTCTTGTTTAGTGATTATACATACAAAATAGTGGCATACAAATTTGTGGAATTTATATCTCATTAGAGATAGCAGGAACAACTCTTCATGCTCATCATTTTTGTTATTATCTTGATACTTACTTTGTGTTGATCAGATTTTAATGAGGCAGTCTGCAGTTGTTTCCCTTCATGATGGATATCAAGATTACTTTTGTATTGTCTTTGCTGCTATATATCATGGGTATATTCTTGGAATGTTGTTGTTCCATGATTTTTTTTCAATTGCAAGGGGTTGGGTGACTCTACATTTGTGGTTACATACTTTTGGTAACCATATATTGATTGTTACAACCTTCATATATATCCACTACATTTGAATTCCAACATTTCTTGGTCACTGATCTATCTATTCTATCTGTTGGACATGTATCTTTACAGGACTTTGCACAGTTTGGTCCACATATAGTGACTCTTATAGGATCTATTGTTCCATTTATTTCTATGTTACATTTTTGTTCATCTATTTTTGTGCAGTCCTTTGTCTCTTGATGCAAAAAGGGGGAGAGAGCTTTGGTTTTTTTCCATCAAGGCCAAAGGGGGAGTTTGGTGGCCCTCACAGTTGTTTCCCTTGATGTCAAAGACACACAAAGGCACTTGATGACAAGTATTTGACAGTAATACAAAAATTTCATTTGATACATGGGCATGACATGTTTGGTTTTAGTATGACAATGCATTATAAAGCTTGGTTGGCTTCTTCAGTCACTATTATAGTGACATTATGATGGCACTTTACAGTTCTATTTCAAATTCATAAAGATAATGATATTGTGATGGAAGCTAAGACTTGTGTTTGATAAAAATCTGTACATGTGATCATATTTATATTGGTGAGTTACACTTTGATTTGCATGGTATATGACACATGACATATGTGATTAGCAAAGTTTCATTTTTGATGAAAAAGACAATAGCATTTGTGGTTCAAGGTGATTCTTCCTAAGGACAAGGTTGTGTTCTTTTTGATATTAATTCCAAGGTCTTTGAAAATAAAATGGGAAATAAAATACCATCAATAGCATTCATACCTTATGGCATAAAAAGCATATCTTAAAACTTGTTTCGGTGCTCATTTTATCATTTCATTTTACAAAGCTTAGCTCGCAAGCTCAAGCTAGGGCACGATTTTTCTAGTTAGGGTTTCTATCTGTTTGGACAAGATTTGGTGACAGTTTCATAGGCTGAAGTGTCTATGGGAAAATAAATCGATAGGAAGTTCTATCAACAAGTGTTTTTGTTCCTCAGTTTATTGAGTTGAAACAATTAGTTTGAGTTTTAAAGTTTATGTTCTTGGAACTGAATCTTTAACCCTTGTCGAGGGTTTTGTGAATCTCTTGTACCCATGGTTCTTTTCTTGTAGAAAGGAATAAGTAACCTCTAGTTTTCGAATTAAGGGTGTTGGTTGATTAACCCTTGTCAAAAGGTTCTTGATATCATGTAACTGTATTCTTTTCTTTTCCTTGTTGGTGTCGGGTTAAGCTTGGGTCACATTGTTCTTTAAGTGTCTGTATGAACATATGTTAGAGGTGGCTAAGTAAAGGGTTTTTCTGTGCACAAGAATTTTTGAAGATAGTTAACAGGTTACATGTGGCATTATCTGAAAGTCAGTTTATAACAGTTACCATTCTTGGAATGTTTATTTAAATAATGTTTTATCACTGTTTGAAGTTTGGTGTTTTCTACAAAGTTATCAGGCTGAATGTGAAAAACAAAATTCTATAATTAAAGTTTTGCAAACATGATGCAAAACAGATTGTATCACTAATGTATTCTGTATTTTAGAGATTCCAGAAAAATGAATCTTTAAGATATTAAATGTATTAGTTTGAAAGTGAAATATGATTTGTAGAGAAACAGAGTGATCCTTTGTAGTTAATGATTTTATTTAGAAGTGTATAGTGAAGTTAAAATGATCAAGTCAGTGAGACAAATTGATTATTTCCAGCGAGGCACATTTAATTTCAGTGAGACACATTTCCAGTGAGGCATTCTATAACTAGTGAGGTTCATTAAGCTAGTGAGATGATTTTATGAGTGGTTTTTCTACCCCAAGAGGGTTTTCCACTCAGGAATTTCACTGTGTTATGGTTCTTTATTTGGTTTCTTTTGTGATCTTACTGTTTCATAGTTATACATTTTTGCACTTACATTTATGTGATTAAGAATCAACAATTCATATTGGTACACATGTTAGCTTTTGAAACATAATTCATATTGTTCTCAAAGGGTTTAAAAAAAGGGTTTTTTAAATGTCAAAAAATTGAATAAATTTTTCTAGACACTGATTCACCCCCCTCTCAGTGTCTCATGTACTCCAACATAGAGTAGATGTTGTGAAGCTTTCATAGTTTAACATGTTAGTTTTAATGAATTCCTAGTTTAGTGTTTTTTTTACTGATCTCTATTGGATTGGCGTTTAGTGGCATGAATATACTTCATATCCTCATGGATCAAGTGTAATCAACCCATACTAATCTTTCAGTCACATTTTGGCACTAGAAGGAGGGAAAAACCGATAACATTTAACAAAATTTTCTCTTGAAGTTCATTTTTTGATGTTTTGTAGATACAACGATGCTCCAGAGGATTTTAGTGACACTTTTGTAAGGAATTTCCATATAGCGATGTTATTTCCATCTAATAAAGCTATGCCTAATTAATACACTCGTGTTGATTAAAATAAACGATGACACTAATACTTTTTAGAGGTATCGAGAATTTGCAAACAATGACGCTATCATCGCCACTATCCTTCTACATAGCAACACTAATTTTCACCAGAGTGATGCTAATTTTATTTATGGTGACACTATCATGAATAACGATGCTCTTCCTCTGGTAAGAAAAAATAGTGTGATTTTTAGCGTGTGCTTTAATTTTTTTCTTCATTGGATCACTAACATGCCTCATTCGACTTGGGAGATCGAATAACAAACGTACTTCCTTTCTTTTGTATATCTTTATAGGGATTTCCACCCCACTTTGAAAGGTGGGAATGACCCAAGAAAAAACAAGCTAAATCCAAGCTCTTTCAAACCGCTATATAAAAAATGTGTTCGTGACGAAAGTCATAAGAAACAGGTGAGGATGTGTCATACCGACAAGTGTCACCCTTAGCATCTGTGTGATACATTAAAATATCTTCTTAGGAAGGGACTAGGAGGCCTCTTGATTGAAATAATCTTGAGCTAATCTTGCCGTGTGTATGGCCACCTTGTACGAAAGTCCTTACTAAGAACCAAGTGTTTAGAATCCAAAAACCTTTATGCTTGCTGGTGCAGGAATGATCATTCTGAAGCTGCCCCACATTTTACTATTCATTGTTGAAATAGGAAAATCCTTAGGATCTTCGGATCTTCAGGATTTGAGATTTGGGGGTCTTGAGAAGTGTGTGTTGAGTAAGGGGGACCCAATTTCGTCAAATCTCTAGTTGTTCACATTGCCTTAGTGTTTGGAGAAATCCAAGTGGGGATTCAACAAGTAGTATCTTTTGAACCTAAGGTGGTAAATGCTTGTGAGTCAATTTAATACTTTGCTTGATTCCAAAATGGTGTAAACAAATATTCACGATCATCCTCAAAATTTCAAACCCTTCGGTCTAAGTATGGATACCCTTTGAAATAGCCTTGATATTAATGCTTTTCCTAAGGATTTCTGAATATCTTGACTTATATCTCAATCCATACTTCCCAAAGTTAACATAAGCAACTATGCGTTCAACCTCATAATTTTCACAAAATGAACCTTGTGAAATTTATGATGTTTTTGACATAGAAATTTAGTTTGAACTTAATCAAGACAAGCATTTGTGGTAAAAGAAACTCATCTAAGCAAGATAACTTGAAAAATTGAACCCCACATGACCATTTGGAGACCAATCCCTCCCATTGACCAACCCAACCTTACAGGTGCTATCATTCAACCAAACTTTGAACTAATTAAGGGAGAACAAACCGATATAATTAGTAGTTTGAGAAGCTTCACTTTTGAAACAAAGGAAACACCCATTCAGTGGAGAAACACAACAATAATCTTAGACGAAGAAGAGGAACAATCTGATAGTGTGGCTGGAAGGCCCATATTACCATGACTTGTGTGGCAATAAATATCCTATTTTTCCTAATCCTAACTTCTCTAAATGATCTCACGCAAAATCAAAATCCCCAAGAGAAGGTCTACAGGTCGTCACTTTAAACTTAGGCATCTTAGTCCAAAATACATCAAAAAACACCTTTTAGTACTTCATCAAAATATAAATAGGTTGGTATACAATTTCTATAAACATGCTTCAAGGAACAACCTAGACTTGTATGCATTCTTTTGGAGTCAAAAACCTTGGTCTTTTTCTTGATCTTGAACCTATCTAAATCATTAGGTCTTTAGGATTTCAAAACTTTAGAGGTCTAGCATGTTTCTCACTACCTTGGTCTTATCAAACAAAGGTTCACTTTAAGTCAACATTGCTTCAAACATTTCATCTACCCGTTCATCAAATGTCATCCTTCACTTCACTAAACTTTGCAAAAATTTCAAATACACCAACACTTTTTAACTTCAACATCTATCAAACCAACCCATAACTTAGCTACATTGTATGTGAAATGAATCCTTTTCCATGCATTTAGTTAGGTTAGTTATCATATTTGAACTAGTGTATCTTGAAGGTCACAAGTCTACCATAAAGATTTACAAGTTCATAAACATATTTTTAAGTCAAAAGTGTTGTCCCAAAATGTTTGCAAAGATCACTCTCCATATCACTCATCTTTTCATCTCCTACTACCATCATTTCTCCAAAAAGACTTAGAGCGTCCCTTTTACCTAGATTTGAGTCAACTAGAGAGTTCAAACATTACAAATCTCAACATAACTCTCCTAGAGGTGACCCAAAATCTATGGTAAAAACAAGATCACAACACAAGAGAATCATGGAGAAAACCAAAGTCACATTTACTTCAAGTGATCCAAATCCTCTGGAATTTGATCTGAGAAGTCACGTTACCCCATCACAACAACCTTCATCCCCATCAAGGTCATATGAGATAGAAGACATTTGTAGTGCCCCTCATATTATTCTCTGTTAGACTGACAATGGATCTACTTTAGGATGAGACATTAGGATACATTATTTGATGTTGGACTTATTGCTATGATGATACTTTGATGACACTTATGTTACTTGAGTTTTATGCATATTTTATGACTAGTATATCAATTTATTTGATTATGTGGACTAATTCTATTGTGAGCGCTATGTGGTTATCTGATCATGATTATTATGCAATTATCTTGTGACTATTATTATTTTGATTGTTATGTAATTGATTGTTATGAGTTGATGTGGTTACCTAACTGTTGTGTTTGGGTGAAAGGGCTAGTCTGGCATCACTCACTTGTGAGTATCCTACAATGCTGCGATTCCCTTTCATAGTGTGACTAGCTATTTGCATATTTTTATGCACCGCCATTTTGTGTGTTGCAGGTTGCAGGTACTAGGCATCGACTCCACCTGAATTGGTAGGTTTGAGCATGCCTTAAACCCAATGGAATAGTTGATCGAAGATAACACTTGGTCCCCTACCCTAGTCATCATCCTCAAAGAGGATGAGTATTTGGTCTGATACCTTGTCAGTGTTGTCAATTTTCCTATGGTCAGTTGATCTTTCTTTTCGACCCTGGTTAGGGTTTAGGTAATTGTTGTTGACATTTGGTTTGTTTAATTTAAAATTTGTTTGATAAATGTTGTTTTGGTTAATAGATGCATTAAAATAAATTATTAAGTAAAAAAGGGCACTTGATAAATAAATGTAAATATATTTATTAATAATCATGGTTTATAAAAAATTAAATGTGTAATAAAATATTAAAATAAAATAAAAATTATAATGGAATGTTGTAATTAATAAATAGTAAAAATAATATAAAAAAATAGAAAGGTTCTTCATACAGCTCATGCACAACATCAAACGTATTGTTGAAAAAGAAACTTAATGTTTTCTTGGGGATTTTGAGAGATTTTATTAGATTTTTGGTTTCAAAAAAACAAACAACCTTCTTTTGTAAATTGTTTTCCCTTTTGGAGAATTTTTTCATTCTGGGGGGTGGAAGGGACTAATTTGTCTGCAAGAAAATTTCATATGCTGTGGATTTTTGGGGGAATTGGGGGTTCTGGAAAATTTGATTGGGAATTGGAGAGTTTGGATTGCAAATTGGAGGATTTGAAGCTCGACATCGAATTCTCGTCCCAACCAACATTGGATCCAGGTTGGCTTTGATCTTTCTTTCTTTTTCTCTGATTAATGCAATCGATTTATCTCTCTTTCTGCTATTGAAAACGAATGCTTGATTGTTTGATGTTGCTTGGAAATGTGATATTTATCTATTTTATTCCCATATAAAAAAATAAAAAATATGCATTTGTATATATATCCTGCAATCATTGTATTCTATGTAATATGTCTTTCCTCCTACCAGTGCATTTCAGTGGGATTCGTAAGCCTTTTAACAAATACCCTTCTATTCTTAACCTACAGTCATGTGCTTCTCATTTCCTTCCCCAGCTGATTACATTTCTAGAAAGAATTAAATCCTCTTTGTGCATATCTTGCCACCTTTGCATTCCATGAATTGACATCTCTTGAGGCTTGCATCAAAATTTTAGGGAACCTCCTCTTTATTGCCATTCTTTGCTCACTTGTAAATTAGCGCAATCCACAACAAACCTAATTTACACTGGTCATTCTTTTTGTTGTGCAGTCTATATTATGGAAATTCGGCTTTATACCAGCCACTTACATTTTCTTGAAAGTTTCTTAAGACGTTTTAAGGCTACCCAACACAATCTTCTCCCCACAGCGACACCCATGAGGCAACCACACACCCTCTCTTTCATCAATGTCACTTCTTTGGCAACTTTCTAACTGGATGTTACACAAATTGGAAAGTTTGGTAAATTTTCTATGGCTTTCAATAACCTTATGATCATGGCATTCAATAATTTCATTGTATTCAATATTGCGATGTGATTTACATTTCATTTTTTTATGCTTGGAAATTTGATGAATATATTAATATTTGGTATTCGATGAATGTATAATATGTTGGAATTCGTTGATTATGTATTATGTTGATATTCGGTTATATATATAAATATATATAAGTATATATATATATATATGTATATATATATGTATATGTTAAAGGATGTAGACAACTGAGAGGGGGGGTGAATCAATTATTGCAAAAATTCAACTTATAAAACTTCAACACATATCAATTCCATAATTCCATTATTAAGTTATTAAGCATAAGCAAGGGATACAAAACAAAAAGTAAGATAACACATCAAACACCGGATTTTACGTGGAAAACCCAAAGAGGGAAAAACCACAGTGAGGATTAAGTCACAATATATTGTTGTTCTAGAACAAAAAAATTAAGGCTCACTGCCAAGGGCCCACTGCCCAGAAATGACTCACTATCCAAATACAAAAGCTCACTGCTTATAGGATGGCTCACTTCCTACAAAAGGATTTACAGAACAAAAGAAGGATTTACTGCCAAAATGAACCAAGAATAGTGCACCTAACAAGTGTTGATACAGTTCCATTGATGCTCAATATATAGACTTAACACATTTCATTATATTCGCTCTTCTTCACATTCGCTGCCACTTCATTAATCACACACACTGTCACACAACAACACCAACTCACTCTTAGCAATCTTCAACCTTGTCCAATATATATACTTGACTCAACCGCAAGCATCAATTAGGTTGACCTAATTAAATGCACATCATATTTACCAAAAATAATAACAATCGGCTTCAAGCGATCACAAAATCTTCCCAACATGCTACATCAAGTCGCACATACCTAAGATAGGTTGCACATATATCCACATAACATAAATTAATTCACCATTCATTAGGTTGGCCAAGGATAAACCTAATAGCACATTTACAAATACCAGAGAAGTGTCGATACAGCATACGAGAATTTGAATATGTAAGATCTTGAATGTACATGCTCCCGACACCTACAAACCATTTCCCAAAATCGTAAGTAGTAATAGTCATCTGCAGAGGGGTGCAAACAAGAATACTAGAGAGAGCAACATGAATACTGAATAAGATATTGAACCAAAATACTAGATCAGACACAACCTTAAAAACAACATGGTGACATCAATGACAACACAAAACTGTAGAGATAGTCAATCTTCTTCGTTTTTCCAACAATCTCCCCCTTTGTCATTGATGGCAACATGTGCCAAAAATTTATTTCTCCAATCTCTCCCTCTAACTCCAATCTCTCCCCCTAACTTCATTCTCTCCCCCTAACTTCATTCAATGGCAAAGGGCGGCCAAAAAGGATGTACACAAAAATTTGATCATGGTGACATCAAAAGATTCCAAAACATAAAAAGCTTCCAAATGACCAAAAAAAAATTCTTCTCCCCTTTGTCTTCTCCACAACAAGAACAACAAATATAGAACATTCAGGATTCAAGTAAAAATAATGCTCTTCACCTGAAAAACTTTCTTGTATCTTTCCTCAAGAACTAGACACAATTTCTTCCAGTTGAATGTGGCTGACTCCATCCGAGTGCAAATGCTTTCCAATACGCCCAACAGAGTAAAAGACGGTGAACAATATGAACTCTATCCCACAACATCTTCAACATTAGTAAGTTGTCTTTGCACAAAAACCAGTTCAACTTGTAGTTCACCAACTCTCAATCTTTGCTTTCCTTCTTTATCTTCAAAGCTATCAAAACTCTTTCCAATATTGTTTACTTCAGACTCAATTGCTTCAATTTTACCTCGGAAATTGTCTATCACAGTAGGCCACCAGAGACAATACTTGTAAATGTTAGATATTTCTTTAATACACTTCTTTGTTTCCACAACCAGTTAGATAATCTCCCTTTGGCTTTATTACACCTCTTTTCAGCCAAAGCTTCAAATTTACGTCCTTCCGGACCTTCAAGTAACATTCTTTCTTCAACAATCTCAACAAGATTTTTTGGAAAGAAATCAGAAATAGCTGCTACTCCAATACCTTTCCAAAGTAGGTATTCAACCAAAGCATCATCAATTTTTAGTCTCTCAATAGGAGAGGCTACACTCCATAATTCACCAACCTTCTTCATCTTCCCCTTAATTAACATAGAATGGACGTCATCAGAGGATACATTCTCCTTTTCTTCTGAAATATCAATGATATCTTCAATCATAACTTTCTTTTTCTTTGATTCCGAAGGGGATTCACTAATGACAATCTCCAATTCCCTTTTACCGGAGGAAGTTACCACCTCAAACTAACTCGATACATATATACCAGAGCAAAGATTTGATTTTAGGGATGTGAAATAGGATTTACACATACTTGCATTGTCTGACAATGCCACCAGATACCTATAAACCAATTTTCCAATAGGAATCCCGGATTCCCATACCAAATTATCTTTTCCTGGCACAGAATTTAAGAAGTAAAATGCCAAGCATACTAGCAAAGATCCGAAATGAAAAGGGTAACCCCCAATTACCGACATTTGAACATTCTCAGAAAGATTCTCAAGTAACAAGCTACACAAGTCAAATTTCCTATTATCCTTAACCATCATGTGTGCAATATGAACAACAATGGCCGATGTGGAACCTTCATGATTTCTAAAATAGACCTTGTAATATATGCAACATACCTTACAACCAAATCTTCAAGAGTATTTATCAATAAAGCTCGTGTGTCTTTACAAATACCAGTCAATTCCTCCACATATTTGTACTCTATAGTTTTCTTTCCAAGAAGGTCACCGATATTGCATAAGCCAGTGATAGCCTCAATTACTTCCTTCGTAACCAAGTAGGGTTTGTCCAATACAATGCTTATGTCTTTAAAATGATTCAGTAGGAATAGGATAAACTCTTTATTGACAATCCACATAAATTCACTCCACAAATCCATACCTAGGGTTTTGATGTTCTGTAATTCATCTTGGTTCATCCCTAGTTCCATTTATTTCATCTTCTTATGATCAAATTCTTCTAGCTCAACTCCTTTGAGACTTCTTCATTTTTCTTCTTCCACCCTTCTTGCAAACAAAGAAAAAAATTCTTGATTACCTGAGATAATTTCTTCAAATTCCTTTAAGAATTGCTCCAATCTCATTTCAAGATTTCTCCAAGATCGCTCAGGTTCTTCAAATTTCCAATTAACCTAGAAGACTCACAAGATTTCAACTTTTACACCATTGAATTTTCCCTAATCATGCATTTAATGCGGCAAATAAAAAAGCTGCTAAAAACACATCCTTCCCATCACAAAAAACCCTGATCCGGTCTGCAAATTTCCATGCCAATATGATTTCTTCTAGTTCCTTTTTCAAAACATTTGAAAACACATTTTTCACATTCCATCCTCACGCCAGCCTCTAACACGCCATACAACAAGGGGTTTTTATATTTTTCTAATAATGCTCCCCTTAAGACCATGCTAGGTCTAATTTCCAAATAAGTCATTTGCACCGGATGAGGGCACAAACCCATCAGTAGTTTCATGCTTTCCTTCTTCTTCCTCTTTCTTCTTCCATATCTTGTTCATCTCTTGTTTCATCTCTTCTTTATCAATCTTCTTTACTAGATCATTCTTCTCTACTGGAGCGGGCTGCTTTCCTTTCTTACTTTTGCAAACCTTTGAGATATGTCTAGGTTTATTATAGTTATAGTAGACATCACTTTTCTTACTAGTCTGACTTCCATTACCTCTTGATCTACATTTATTTTCTCTATGTCCACATTTTTTGCATGTATAGTAGTAGCCATTAAAGGATTGATTCATTCTGCCTTCATGAAATCTATTCATCATTACCTTGCTAGTCATTCTCACTTGAGATCTACATTCAGTATACTTATGTCCAAACTTCTTGCATGAAAAAAATTGTCTAGAAGAAGAGCCAGGAAACTGATTCTGATTCATCTATTCCTGCATTATGTTGCCTTGTGACCAAAATTGTTACAGGAAAAAAAACACCATTAAAATTAAGGATACCTCTATGCATTAGGTTGACTCACCGGCAGTATCCTTGCAAACTTCCTCTTCTACTTCCCTTTATCTGAAGTCATTTTATTTTCCTTAGAACTTTCACCTACATCATTTCCCAAACTAGCTTTGTCTTTACTTGATTTTTGTCTTGCAAGCAATTCCTCAAGCTTATCGGAGCTAGATTTGAAATTCTTCTCACAAAGCTTTTCCGTCTCCAATTCAATCCTCAGGTTCACCACCTCCTATTCAAGTTTAATGCATTCATCAACTTTTTTTTGCACCATTGTATTCAAATATTCTTCAATTCTTTTCTTTTCTTCTACCGACACTTTTAGTCCAATTATTTCTTGTTTTAGCTACTCACATACTTCTTTGTGTCTTTCCTTGAATTTCTTCATTTGTTCTTTCAACTTTCGGACACATTCATTTACATCATCAATATTTTCATTCATATCTTTGTTTTCTCTTTCTACTTTTTCAAGATCCTCACGAGTAGCTCAAAGCTCTCCTTTATCATCCATCTAATCAATCTTCAAGATCCTCCTCAAGCAGTTAAGCTCTTCACCAAGGAACCAAAGCTCTGATACCAATTGTTAAAGGATGCATGGCAACTAAGAGGGGGGGGGTGAATCATTTGTCACAAAAATTCAACACATATCAATTCCACAATTCCATTATTTTTTTATTAAGCATAAGCAAGGGATACAAAGCAAAAAGTAAGATAACACATCAAACACAAAATTTTACGTGGAAAACCCAAAGAGGGAAAAACCACAATGAGGATTAACTCACAATTAATAGTTGTTCTAGAACAGAAAAATTAAGGCTCACTGCCCAGAAAGGACTCACTTTCCAAATACAAAAGCTCACTGCCTACAAAAGGATTTACAGAACAAAAGAGGGCTTTACAACCAAAATGAACTGAGAATAGTGCACCTAACAAGTGTTGATATAGTTTTGGTGATGCTCAATATACAGACTAAACACATTTCATTATATTCGCTCTTCTTCACATTCGTTGTTGCTTCATTAATCACACACACTGTCACACAACAACACCAACTCACACTTCACAATCTTCAACCTTGTCCAATATATATACTTGACTCAATTGCAAGCATCAATTAGGTTGACCTAATTAGATTCACATCATATTTACCAAAAATACTAACAGTCAGCTTCAAGCGATGACAAAATCTTCCCAACATGCTACATCAAGTCGACACAGACCTAAGATAGGTCACACATATATCTGCATAACAAAAATTAATTCACCATTCATTAGGTCAGCCAAGCATAGACCTTATAGCACATTTGAAAATACCAGAGAAGTGTCGATACAACATACGAGCATTTAAATATGTAAGATCTTAAATGTACATGCTCCCGACACCTACAAACCATTTGCCAAAACCGCAAGTTGTAACAGTCGACTGTGGAGGGGTGTAGACAAGAATACCAGAGAGAGCAGCATGAATACCGAATCAAATACCAGACCAAAATACTGGATCAGGCACAACCTTAAACATAACATGGTGACATCAATGACAACACAAAACTGTAGAGATAGTCAATCTTCTTCGTTTTTCCAACAATATATATATATATATATATATATATATATATATATATATATATATATATATATATATATATATATATATATATATATATATATATATATATATATATATATATATATATATATATTTATATATGTTTGTTTATATATGTATGTGTATGTTTGCCATATTAAATTCTGTAATATTGAAAACTACATTATGTTTATAATACACACACACACACACACATATATATAGATACATACATATATATACATATATCTATATATATATATATCATGGTTATAGTAAAAGAATATATTTTTGCCTTTACAATTAAATGATTATGTTAGATAAATAAACTGGGAAATTGGATAGGGAAAGATTGATTTACTTATAATCAGTTAAATGGAAGGATTTGTGATTAGATTTAGTTTAAATAAGAAAATTAGATTTCCTTTTTGTTAAATAATGAATGTTGTCTATTTTCATAATTATTAAATAGCTGATTTGTAAATTCACTATGTAATTAGTTATTATGAATTATTGTAGTAAATGACCCAATTAAGTGTATTTAGTGGCTAAGTTAATGAGGATTATGAAATATGGAAGTAATGTCTATTTAAGGAGTATTTCATGGTTGCAATGTTTGATTGATTCCTTGTAATGAATTATGTGTGTGATTTTGGAATTGGGGTGATTTTGGTAATTATCTAAAAATGGAAGCTATTGTGCAAATTGTTAAGGTTGACTTCCGGAGGCTTAGGAGGGAGTATTTTGTATGTAATATTTTTATGATTGCTTCATTTTGGAAGTGGTTTGGTAATGTTTGAGTTGTGTGCAAGAGGGTCAATGCCTTGCACTGTGGTTAGATTCTTGTGATTGTGATATGTGTGCAAGAGGGTCAATACCTTGCACTGTGTATGGGTTCATGTGATTAGGGTAAGTGTGAAAGATGGTAAATGCCTTGCTTGAGGTGTAGGGTTTACTAGTTGCAAGTAGGGGGAGTGGCTCTCAATGGGGGCTAGAACCTAAAGTGGTGTCTAGGATAACCCATTTGAGGGTTTCTTAATCCAGTGATAACCATAATAATGAATTAGGGGGATGGGTAGATTTCACATTAATCAAGATGATGATATGCCTCACTCATGGCTCAAGTGCTCGTTTAGGCTTGAGATAAGATGGGAAGGCCTATAATGGAAAGATCAATTGCCTTTTCCTCATGAAAGGTACGCTGATTCCGCATGAGTTTGTATGAGGTCCGGGGATCGATAGAAGCTTCTAGGATAACCCAAGATGGGGGCTAAGGACTAGGAAGATCTACCAAGATAACCCATATCAAGCTATGTGATGATACTCCTCCCTATTGCAGTCTAGCATTCCCTAGTTATGTTTTCCCCTTCTTTTGTGTGAATGCCTCTGGAAGTGAAGCAAGTGTTGTATGTGATGTTGGTATTGTTAACAGTGTTGTGTTGGAGTCATGTATAGCCCTTGTTTATGTTAGCCTGATGTCTTCTTGATTGACTATTTGTAGTGTGATCTTGTGTTATATCCTAGCACGGGGGGTGGACCTTAGGGTTCCACATGGCTGGGAGGTTGGTGATTTTTCCTCCATTGGGTATCCTTGTTGCATGTTCATGTGCGTGGAGTTTGTTGGACTTGTGTAGTGGATTCCAGTTCTTGTTCCAGTTCGAGAGGACTATCATTTATGTATATGTATTGGATTGTATATCAGCGTATATCTTATTGTAATTAGATGTATTCTTCCCACATGTACTCTGGGAAGCATTGTTATAAATATTGTAACAATGTAACAGATTTTGATGAACTCTCTTGTAATGAATACTATAATGTAATGCATCTTGTATATGTTAATTAGTTAGAAATGATCTTTATTGTTTTTTATCATATGTCTTGATATGGAAGTAAATAATGTTGGATCATTTAATGTGGTGATTTAAAATGAACTTTGCTTGTTAGTTAACTCATGTTATCATTGTAGTTAATGAAATGACTCTAGTTTCTTGGTTGATAGTTATGTGAGAAGCATAGTTGAGGAACCTTAGAGAACCTAGGATTAGAGTATATGTTATGTTATGTTATGCATTCCACTGTTATTTCTTTAAAAAAAATGTTCCATTATTATGTCATAATAGGTGTTTTCCTCTAGGGTTCCTTTGCGGAGCGTTACACCATCACGAACAATCCATTTGGACTTACTAGGTGTTAGCCCAATTCTAAGCATGACAGTTTTTGAACTTTTCCTCTATTTTCTAGATCCTTGAAATAGTGCATTTGCAGATTCATGGTTGCACCATTGTATTTAAAGATTTTTCAAAAGGGATTCTTTGGAAGATACAAGCTATCATTTCAAAAAGTGATAAGAATTCTTATAAGCCAGATTAGAATTTAGTTCAACATCTTAGGATAGTAGCGATAGTGATTAGAGTCTTGAATAATTCGTGCTCAAGTGTCAAATGATCTTTTGTTGGTAATGGCTTCGTATTCCCCAAGGATTTTGTACAAGGAATCCTCATCATCATTTCTTTTGTGGTTCCACCATCGAATGCCAAATCCATAAGATAAAACCCCAAATGATATCATTGAAGGAGTATCATTATCAAGCATGGATTGGACTCTATCAAACACTCATACCGACATAATGAAAAGAAGAGCATTTTCTCAGGTCTATTATTGAAAAGCTTAGATTACAACCAATTTCATAAATCGAACTTCAACAAGCTTCTGAGTGTCTTTAGATCTAGGCATGAGTATAGATGAACACTCTTGAATCCATGGGTCTCATAGATATTTAAAAAAAGAGTTAGCTATGGATATTGAAACAAACAAAAGATCTGCACAAGATTAAGCTTGTCCTATTTAATTTACCTTTATCAAAATGGTCGAAATGTAAGATGAGATCATTTTTATTATAGGTTTATGATGGATGGAAATTTAAGAGACACATCAAGGTGAGATGTCATAGAAGTTGGAATCAACAGCTTTATGACAACATGTAAGGGACGTTTGGCACCGCCGATTGGAGACACCCCATTCTAACCTTGAAAGGATCTATGTGTTACATTGTACCAAATAAGAGCTTGCTTGATGAAAACGTAGTCCTCCATACTCAATATGTATGATTTGGGAGAGTTGACAGTGTGACAATAGACAATCTTTTGAGATTCATTTCATGATATGAGATATACGCAAAGCAACAAGTGTCTACACGAGCACATAGTGCAAAAGGCCGATGCCCAACAAGTTGATAAGATGATTGCTTTACAAACTACTCACCAATGAAACTTTGTAGCTAATTTGAATAAAGATTAGTGGACTCAGATTTTGGAACATTATGTTAGGTTGCGCTAATGCATGGAGTTGCATGTTTCTTTTAACTCCCACCGAGTCTAACCATATTTCTGCACCAATAATGTAGAGATTCAATGAAGGAAAAAAATTTCTTAGTCGTGAGTACACATGCAGTGTTTTGGGAAGTTATAGGAACAACTTAAAGTGTTGCTTTCATGGTTAGATAAACCACCTAAAAGGCCGCTTGGATAGGCCGTTGCAATGGTTATTGAAACCATTAAAAATTCTGACACATATGACATAAATTTTATCATAGATGCCATAGTCTCCATTGTATTCCAATGGAACTCATGTAAGATCCAATGCCAATCATAGTAAGATTCATGGATGATGGGCTTAAAGAGAGAATGATAATGGTAATGTAGTCGCACAACAAATTGTCAAAGTTTATGATTAGCTTGATTCTCAACCAATAGTTTTATGAACGTGTAGGAAAAGGTAAATGGCATCAAATCTATCATAAAGCTGAATTGATTGAAGACCACCCTAAGGAATATGTTTTCCAAACATGAAGGTGCCAATATAATTAATGTTTTCGGTGTAGTTTCAAAGCTCTTTGTAAGATACAAGTTATGGTGGCATTTGGCATGTGAATAAAACAAACCAGATGTCTGATTTATCATTGCTGGAGGCATATTATCAGGTAGAAATCCATGATTAAGTGAGGCCTTTTGTTTCAAGAAATGATCGATCAGGTTCATGGAGAATAATACAGCTATGTGAATCATTTCCTATAGTTAAAATGACCCAGCCAATTTCATACATTTAGCTCCAATAATAATCAGATTGGAACGACATCATTTCCCTATTAGTATGGTGGTTTCCAAAACAGATGCAGTGATCAACAGATATATATGGATGAAATGATGCTTAATTAGCAGGGACAAAACAGTTTCCTTCAAATGCCACATAGCTCATTCGGTTATGTTTTCATATTTATTTATCATTACACATGAACTATTTTAAAAGAATCAATTATGGGAGCCTCTACACTGAAAGCAGTAAAGGAAGCTCTTTTGTAATGGATCTTCAAGAAGCAATTACAGGAGGTGAAAAGTTTTTCTTCGTAACTAATTTTAAAGAAATAGTTATGCACAACTGAAAGGGCTCATTGGAATAACACTTATAAATATGTAATCCGTAGCCAATTTGGGGAGATCTTTTTGGCTACTATCGAAACAAGGGAAAATTTTGTGTGGGTTCTCAAGGGAAGATAGTATTTTCTAGTTTATTTACAATGCTTCTTTCATGTTGGGCCATTTTGTACAGAGTTTATAGAGTCTCTAAGCTCTATCTTTCAAATGAATAAAGGGATATTTGAATCTTTGAGTTTATTTGTCTTCTTTTTGATTGTATGTTTTCCTTTGTGAAACCATAATCTCTTTGGGTATAAAAATCTATTAGGATTGGTTGTAGATGGATATGTGAAAGGATCTTTGAGTCTGGAGCATCTAAATCCGCTCTCTTGTTTGGAAGAAGTTGTTGCTTGTTCTATTGATTATTGTTTGCAAGAATGTAGTAGATGGTCTTTGTGTCATTTGTTTTCGTTTTCCTTTTACTCTAAATTGCCTTTCACATTTGTGTCATTTTTATGCACAAATATTTGTTTTCCTTTATTGCTTTCTAGTTAAAAGCACACCTTATTTTTATTTTCAATCATTTCTAATTCATTGAAGGTCATAAGAGGGAGTTGTACCTCTAAAATTTAGAGGAAGATTGTTAATTCAGCAGTGATCTCTAGAGTTGTTAGTTTCATTGTGTCACTTCTTAGTTGAGAAATTGAGGGTCATTTATCACATCAAATCGCAGTGACCAATTTGTTTGCTAACAATTTTTGGTGACTGTATTGGGGATTCAAATCAAAAGATTGGTTCTTTCTTTCCTCATATTTTTTATGATATCTCCATGTGCAGGGAGATTGCTGACTCTGTTTAAAATTTGAAGACATCATGATGCAAAATAAAAAAAATATGAAGAAATGGGAGAAGACCCGCACCTACTGTCAAAGAAATTCTTGCAATGGATGACAAAGTACTTCATGAATTTTTGGATCATTGCAAAGAGAGCATTACTAAAGCTATAAGAATTGGGTTGAGTATAAAAGATGACTACAAAACAACACTCTTGTTGAGGATTCTTCATGCTAGATTTGACAAACACAAAGAGCTCGAAGAAGAATTGGTTTCACTGAGTAATCTCACAAAAGGTAAGACAACTTAAAGAAGAGTTACGAGTTGATGATGATGATACCACAGGTGCTTCTGATTCTTTTTCTTCTTATAATTTTTTAGTTTTGGATAAACAAGATGTTATAGAAATGATTATTAAACCTCATGAAGATTCAACAACATTGGGAGAAAATGATCATAACCAAGGTAGTTCTGAAAAAGTTGCAAGTCCAGTAATAAACAAAGATAATAATGATTTTTTGAGGCTCTTCTCTGCACCAAAGTTAAAAAATTTCAATTTTGAAAGTGTTGAAAATCAGCTTGCTTCTAAAAAATGCAAAGATGAGAATTTTTAGATTGAATTACAGCCAAAATACACAAGTTTTGAATTTCATGAAGATGTTAGAAAAGATTCGCAACAACCTAAGGTTAGTGATGAATTCACCTTTGAGTCATTTCACTTTGGAGATGCAATAACATCTTTTGAGAATGATTTATCAAAGGGAGTTTGTGTTAGAAGTGAAATGAATATGTGCTCTTTTGATAATTCTTCAAAATTTGAGTTTGTAAAAGAGAAAGGATTTTTTGAGACTAATGAAAAGTGAAACAATGGTCAAGTTGATGAAATAGTATAGCCTCAAGAATTGTTCAAGGTTTCAGATGGTGATTCTCTTTGTGAAGAATAAATTATACTTTAATTTTTATCAACTGTTGAAGGAGAAGACTCGCTTGTTGTGACTTCAGGTATTGACATAACTACTTCATTTGTGGATAGAGAGTTTTCATATTTGATTGCAATAAATAGGGATGAATCTTTTTTAGTTATGGAAGATCTTATGCTAGATGAGGTTATATTCTATGTCCTAAGGTGGATAAGGATATTAAAGAGTCTTTTAGACATGATGACCTCAATGAAAAAAATATTAAGAGTAATGCAGCCATTTCTTTAGAAAGATCTGATTATAATTGTTTGCAATAAAAAATTGAGACACCATTATGTAGTTTATTGTTTTGTTCTCATGTCACAAATTTGGATCTTGCAATTAGCACTAGTCATAAGGTAGAACTTATTCGAGATGGTTCAAGACAACACGATCAACACTATACAAGGAAAACATCTTGAGGCTTAAGAAGATTCAAAAATTTATGATGAGAAGTGGCTTCTTGGTGGGTCTTTTAATGAGTCATTTCATTTCACATGCTTTAGTTTTGCATACATAGTCTTCAATATGTTGCTAAAATTGCAGATGGTCCATAAGTTCGCACCCTTCTTTCACACTGGCAGATATTTCTCTCATCCAATTAATGGCGTTGCATAGTCCCATGGGAAGTTTGGAGTGTTGCACCAGTTCGGGTGCATAGGTTTCTTAGGTTGTTGTTTATGTTCAGGTCTTTTGTTTTGGTTTTGGTTTTGGGTTGTGTTCTCCTTTTCCCTCTTCCCGACTCTGCTACCCAATGGATAAGGTATTAGTCTACCCCAAAGCTTCTAGAGTTCTTTGAATTTCCATAGAAAATGTAGTCCCCAATCAGAGCCACTGTTAGCCCAATTCTAAGCATGACAGATTTTGAACTTTTCCTTTTTTTTCTAGCTCCTTGAAATAATGAATTTGTAGATTAATGGTTGCAACATTGTATTTAAGGATTTTGCAAAATGGATTCTTTGGAAGATACAAGCTATCATTTTGAAAAGTGATAAGAATTTTTATACAAGCCAGATCAAAATTCAGTGCAACATCTCAGGATAGTAGCGACAGTGATTAGAGTCTTGAATAATTCGTGCTCAAGTGTCAAATGATCTTTTGTTGGTAATGGATTTGTATTCCCCAAGGCTTTTGTACAAGGAAGCCTCATCATTGTTTCTTTTGTGGTTCCACCATCGAATGCCAACTCCATAAGATAAAACCCCAAACAGTATCATTGAAGGAGTATCATTCTCAAGCATGGCTTAGACTCTGTCAAACACTCATACCAACATAACGAAAAGAGGGGCATTTTCTTAGGTCTGTGATTGAACAGCTCAAATTACAACCAATTTTGTAAATCAAGCTTCACTAAGCTTCTAAGTGTCTTCAAAGCTAGGCATGAGTATAGATGATCACTCTTGAATCCATTGGTCTCGAGGGTATTTAAAGAAAGAGCTAGATGTGGATATTGAAACAAAAAAAAGATCTGCACAGAGTTAAGCCTGTCATGTTTAATTTACCTTTCTCAAAATGGTCAGAATGTAAGATGAGATCATTTTTACTATAGGTTTATGATGGATGGAAAGTTAAGAGACTAATCAAGGCCATATGTCATAGAAGTTGGAATCAACAACTTTATGACAACATGTAAAACATGTTTGGCACCACTGATTGGAGACACCACATTCTAACCTAGAAAGGATTTGTGGGTTACACTACCAAATAAGAGCTTGCTTGATGAAAGCATAGTCCTCCATACTCAATATGTATGATTTGGGAGAGTCGACCGTGTGACAGTAGACAATCTTTTGAGATTCATTTCATGATATGTGGTTTACATGGAGCAATATGCATCTACAAGAGCACATAGTGCAAAGGCCGATGCCCAACAAGTCGATAGGATGATTGCTTTACAAACTGCTCACCAATGAAACTTTGTAGCTAATTCGAATAAGGATTAGTGGACTCAGATTTTTGAACATTATGGTAGGTTGCGCTAATGCATGGAGCTGCATGTTTCTTTTAACTCCCACCTAGTCTCACCATATTTCTGCACCAATAATGCAGAGATTCAATGAAGGTGGAATTTTTCTTAGTCATGAGTACACAAGTAGTGTTTTGGGAAGTTATAGGAACCACTTAAAGTGTAACCTGCATGGTTAGATGAACCACCTAAAAGGCCACTTGGATAGGCCGTTGCAATGGTTATTGAAACCATTAAAAATTCTGACACATATGACATAAATTTTATCATAAATGCCACAATCTGCATTGTATTCCAATGGAACTCATGTAAGAGCCAACGCCAATCACAGTAAGAGTCATGGATGATGGGCTTAAAGAGAGAGCGATAATGGCAATGTAGTATCACAAAAAAATTGTCAAAGTTTATGATTAGCTTGATTCTCAACCAACAGTTTCATGAAGGTGTAGGAAAAGGTAAATTTCATTGAATCTATCATAAAGTCAAATTGATTGAAGAGCACCCTAAGGAATATGTTTTCCAAACATGAAGGCACCGATATAATTAATGTTTCCAGTGTAGTTTCCAAGCTCTTTGTAAGATACATGTTATGGTGGCTTTTGGCATGGGAATAAAACAAACCAGATGTCTGATTTATCATCACTGGAGACATATTATCAGGAAAAAATCCATGATTAAGTGAGGCCTTTTGTTTTAAGAAATGATCAATCAGGTTCGTGGAGGATAATATAGCTATTTGAATCATTTCCTACAGTCAAAATGACCCAACAAATTTCATACATTTAGCTCCAATAATAATCGGATTGGAATGACATCATTTCCCTATTAGTATGGTGATCACCAGAACAGATGCAATGATCAATAGATATATATGGATGAAGTGATGCTTAATCAGCGGGGACAAAACAATTTCCTTCAAATGCCACGTAGCTCATTCGGTTATGTTTTCATATTTATTTCTCATTACACATGGAATTTTTAAAAATAATTGGTTATGGGAGCCTCTACACCGAAAGCAATAAAGGAAGTACTTTTGTAATGGATCTTCAAGAAGCAATTACAGGAGGTGAAAAGTTTGTCTTCGTAACTAATTTTAAAGAAATAGTTACACATAACTAAAAGGGATCATTGGAATTACACTTATAAATATGTAATATGTAGCCAATTTGGGGGGATCTTTTTGGATACTATCAGAACAGGGGAAACTTATGTGTGGGTTCTCAAGGGAAGATAGTATTTTCTAGTTTATTTACAGTGCTTCTTTCATGTTGGGCCATTTTGTATAGAGTTTATAAAGTCTTTGAGCTCTATCTTTCAAATGAATAAAAGGGATAATTGAATCTTTGAGTTTATTTGTCTTCTTTTTGATTGTATGTTTTCCTTTTTGAAACCACAATATCTTTGGGTATAAAACTCTGTTACGATTGGTTGTAGATGGATATGTGAAAGGATCTTTGAGTTCAGAGCATCTAAATCTGCTCTTTTGTTTGGAAGAAGTTGTTGCTTGTTCTGTTGATTATTGTTTGTAGGTATGTAGTAGATGGTATTTGTGTCATTTGTTTATGTTTTCCTTTTACTCTAAATTTCCTTTTACATTTGTGTCATTTTTATGCACATATGTTTGTTTTCCTTTACTGTTTTTGGTTAAAAGCACACCTTGTTTTTATTTGCAGTCATTTCTAATTCATTGAAGATCATAACAGGTAGTTGTACCTCTAAAATTCAGAGGAAGATCACTAATTCAACAACGATCTCAGAAGCTATTAGTTTCATTGTGTCACTACTTAGTTGGGCAATTGAGGGTCATTTATCACATCAAATCGCAATGACCAATCTGTTTGATAACACTAGGGAAGAAATCATGGAGCATCAAGCCTTAGAAAACATGGTTCCTAATTGCCCATCTTTTTTTGCACAATCATTAACACAAGGCTTAACTTCATCCACTATTCAAACAACTCCATCAATAGGGCTCAATCAAACACCAACACCTATTATTACAGCTAGTCTTGCTAAGGACTTTGGCCATACTCTTCCATTTGAAAGCAACACACTTGTGGGTACCCTTGATACCAATCCTCCATCCCAAACTACCATTTGGACACAAAAATTTGGCACTCCTCCCATTCCTGAGGATATCCAACATCCATATAAACCACTTACACTTTATTACTCCACTACAACTTCAACATATCAAGGACACCCATCTTCATCTATACCCACGAGTAACACAAGTCTGCCTAAGATCCCACAGAGTAGTGTGGACCAAGTATCACAAGTAGACCCAAAAGGGAAAGGTAATATTCTCATGAAAAATAAGCCTTTAACACAACAAGGAACATCTTCATCCAATCCTCCCATTGATACATCAAACCCAACAGTTTCCCAAAACACATCCATTCCATCCATTCCATCCATCATCAACCCACATCAAAACAATCCCTTGATCAGAAACCCCATCAACCAAGGTAATACCTTGACCACATCCCAACCACAAGGGAATCTCTAAAACATCAATCAAGGGAATCATTTCAATCAATGGACCTAAGGTCCTAATATCTCCTTAACATCACAATATTTAATGGTACCATCCTCATCTTTACCGTTTGTCCCCCAAGGCATGCAAAATCAAATGGGACCTTAAATTTACATTCCTCCATCACAATCCACTATCTTGCAAGGAACGTTAAACCAAGGGAATCCACAACCTCTCATCAACAATGCACAATCCGCACAAAATATCAACACCCAAAACCTATCTCGGATATCCCAACCACTGGTTAATCCTACATTACAAGCACATGCCCTAGATTTACAATAAGGCCAACAGGCTTATCAACAAGCAGTCCAACAACAACAACAAGAAGCACCCTTAGTTTCCCAACAACAACATCAACAACAACAAATAACCTTAGTAGCACAACAACAACAATAAGCACAACAAGCAGCCTTAGTTGTGCAACAACAACAACAACATCAAACATCCTTAGCAACGCAACAATAAGCCCTAGCAGCTCAACAACAACAACAAGCCTAACAACAACAAAAAGCTCAACAATATGCACAACAATAACAATTGCTTATGCAACAAAAACAACAGGGTTTATACTATAACCCTCAACAAAATATCATCAAACCGAACATGTTAGGAACATATACGCCTACACCATCAACACCTTATCCTATGCCACCATACACACCATATAACACATCATCATATCATAATCCCATGTACACTTCATCCACCATCCCGCAATACGCAACATATGTTCCTCTACCTAGTCCACTAGATGATACAACATCACAACTCAAGGCGTTAACATAAGAAATGCAGTATATCTAGATGGGAAAAATTAAGAAACCCCATACACAGAGCCTATGCCTATATCCATTTTATCGAAACATCCCAATGGGACCATTCCCTCCTGATTTTGAAATCCTCAAATTTGACAAATACAAAGGGAGAGGAAGTCCTATGGACCATATCAAAGAGCTTAACATCATGTGTATGGAGGTCACCTATAATGAGTCTTATTTGATGTGCCTCTTCCCACGAAGTTTAACAGGTCCTGCCATGGATTGGTTTTCTCAATTTCCTCCAAGTATCAAAAATTTCCAAGAAATCATTGACAAATTCATAGATCACTTCTTCAATATTGACATGGATGTAAGCTTAGAAGAGTTATACACTCTCAAACAAAACAAAGGAGAAATTTTCACCAATTTCTTGCAACGATGGAGGCAAAGAGAGAGTAAAAGTAAGTGGCCAATTCCTGATGAGCAACAAGTTGACATTATCATAGAAAGTCTAGATCCAAATCTATCCTTCCACTTAAAAATGCAGTGCATCACATCTTATGACGAGCTTTTCCCTAGAGCCCTTAACATCGAGAGAGCTCTAATCTCACAAGGAAATACTCAAGCTTATAAAGATAACCATCCATCAACTAGTTCAAACAACAAGCCTCATCTGGGATAAGAACAAGAATGTAACAAATGATGGAGTGGTAGATGCTAAGTTGATCCTAAGTGCTCCTAGGCCAAACAAAAATCAAATCGCTAACATTCAACCAACTGTGCAACAAACAACACCACCACAAAAAAATTAGGTCAACAACACTGAAACACAACAGAGATGACCACCTAACAAGAACAGCTATCCAAGAGTCTAACCTGATAACACTTCCAAACTTTGAAAACTATCAAGAATCAGAGGATAAGCTACCTTGGTACAACGAAAAAGATCTTTGTGACTTTCACAAAATCAAAGGACACAAGACAACAATTTGCATGTGACTCAAAAATATTATCCAAGATCTTATAGAGAGAAATTCTATATCTATTGAAGTACCAGCCAGTAATCAAGATCTTAAGATATACAAGACTCCTATGCCGGATCATAACAAAGGAAACAACACTATGAAAGCTAAGGATTACACAAATGTACAACATACCTATTCCAATGTGGTCACTTCTTGTGATAGGGTCATTACCATCGTCAGTATCAAAGGACCTACTGTGAAATGTGGAGTCACCACATGACATGGTAAGGTCACCATCCAAGGAGTCCCATCTCAATCTAGGGCACACCCTACTTAGCCAACAACAATTATTAGTAAGTACAATCTCTTAGATCAACTTAAGAAGACCCCTACACAAATTTCTATCTTAGAACTATTGAGGCTACCCCCCGCGCATAGGGAAATCTTAGAGGAAGCTCTTTCTACGTCGTTTGTCCCTAAGGATATAGATATCAAATAGTTTCAAGCTATGGTAGGGCATATCACTAATCATCTTCTCACATTCTTAGAACAAGACCTACCATCACAACCATCTCATAATCATGCTTTACACCTTGAGGTCATTGTTCATAAAAACAAGGTTAAAAGAGTCTTGGTAGATGGAGGTGTTGGATTGAACATTTGCACCTTTCAGTTGATTAAAAATCTAGGCTATTCAGAGGATACTAAATTGAGAAAAAAAGAGCACCACCATTAGAGCATATGACGACTAAGAGCGGGTATCACAAGGAATCATCGAACTACCCATCCAAGTGGGCCCCATCATCACATAAACTACATGCCAAGTGTTAGACCTTGATCTTCCCTACAACATCCTGCTTGGTCGACCTTGGATCCATGCCCTAAAAGTTGTAGCTTCAACCTACCATCAATGTGTAAAGTTTCCTTTCGAGGGTAGAGAAGTTATCATCCATGGAGATCCTAAGCCTTTTTACTACTGCAAGAATCTTGAGGAAAATTTATATAAGATCCCCCAAATACCCAAGAATGATGAAGGGCCTACACCTTCTACCTCATTTGTTGACCCATCATCCCTTGCATCTACCTTAGAAACAAAAAAACTTGTTGTGCAGAGCATACCCGACATCAAAGCAGTGATCCAAGATGATAGTTTTGGGAACTATAAGCTAACGAAGGATACTTTTGTGTTGGGAGAGATACCTCTTTCTCCCCAATCTCATGGGAAACCCAAACCTAGCAACAATGTACTTGAAACTATCAAAATGGAAGCCACTACCCTCACCAAGTGGGGGGACCTGAACAAAGAAGATGTCAATGAGGAAGATATCTCTAAACTAATCTATCAAGATGAACGACCCATCCCTATTCTTCCTATGGAAGATAACAACAAAGGCTTGCAGCTAACGAAGGGAATGGGGTATACCAAGAATGAGAAACTGGGACAAAATGACAATGGTTTGCTAGAACCTATCATTCCTGAGAAATGTCCAAAAGAATCTTGGCCTAGGTTATACAACTAGCAAGGTTACCTTTATTGACAAATGTACTTCCACTAAATGGGTTGAGGCTTCCTCTTGGTTACCAACATCGCGTAATACTACCCTAGATGACTTCCCCCTCAATGTTGCTGACCTATTTGAGAATAATTCCCTCTTCATGATATCTACATCGACCTTCACCCCAAGCAACTGACCAAATGAAATACACCTAGTATACCATAACTTATTGACTTGGATTGACAAGGACCACCAATTCTAGATTTATTCAAAAATGATGAAGCAATCTCAGAAATCATGGGACTTCATGACAACTTACCCTGGGCAGATCACAAGGCTAGTTTGGAAAAAGAGCTCGACACAAGGGCATACTATGGGGAGAAGATTGAGTGCTTCAGTCACAAAATTGATGACATGCAACTAGCTTGCAGATCCTGGAGTGAAAACCACATGATGACACTTTCTGGTCCTAAAATAGTAAAGAGAAAGGACGTATCTGAGGGTGAAAACCTCTCTGAGGTTCCCAAGGATAAGGGATTCAATCTCCCCCTTTGTGTGACACATCTAGAGAAGTCAACAGTCTTAGCAGAAAAGGCCACTCTAGTCAACGTGGGAACAAAAGAAGCACCCAAGATCACTTTTATGTCGAATCCTTGTTGGATGAAGAACAGAAGAATCCAACTGAATTCCTGAAAGAGCGAAGGGATAAATTTGCATGGTAATACACAGATATTCCAGGGCTCAACACATAAGTAGTTGTGCACCATCTAGCAGTCTATCCTGAAGCCAAACCAGCAAAGCAAAAGTTAAGGAATATGCACCCTAAGATAGCACTCTTGGTCAAACTGGAGTTACAAAAGCTTTTGGATGTTGGATTCATCCGACCAATAGATTATCCTGAGTGGGTTTCAAACATGGTACTATTCTCCAAACCCACTAGGTGCATCAAAATATGAACAAATTTCAAAGGCTTGAACAAAGCATGCCCGAAGGATGATTTCCCTCTGTATCAATGGGATATTTTTAGGTAAGGTTAGATGATTAATAGATTAAATCATAATAAATTAAAACCCAATGAAACTATGAAATACATTGAAAGCTTAAACAAATTAAAACAGTTATACCTGTTACTTATTGCTTCCATGATTCATTTCCATAGCACCTTCTAGCTTGTAGCAATTGTGATTGTTGCCCTCAGATTTGTGTGTGTGAGCAAATGATTGTGACCAAGCCCTATGCAAGTTTTGAAGGATTTGATGACAAAATAAAGACTATGCCTATGACTATGACAAATGAATATAATTCCTATGAGTAATCCAATTCAATAAAATAAATGCCAAGTATGCGAGTAAAATCTAGCGTAAATATGTCAGAATAACAAAGTGGTCCCAAGAATGTGAGCAAATTGGCATTTTATAGAAAATGCAATTTTGGACGGACAAACGAGATTAAAAGTTGACAAAGCCTAAAATTAGTGGACAAGATTTCATGTGACAATCCCTAATTAAGGTTAGGGAAAAATTATTAAATGAGAAGTCAAGATGCCATTTGATAAAATCAAATCGGCGGTCTAGAATAAATGTGATAATTAGTCAAAAAGATAAAGACTGCTTGATTTGTAAGATTCGAAAAATCAAGAGGATAAGAGTTGAACTGAAAAGTAGATTTGAAAAATCAAGAATTTTCTCAATTACTTGATTTTTGGAAGAAGATTACCATTTTGAATTAAATAAATTCAAAATATGGATTTTGTGTAACAGTAAATAATCAATTTTTGGATTATTTACTAAAATGAAGTGACAGTTAATAATGTGAAATCATTATAAACAATTAATTTATTTAAAATGAGGGAGATGTCAATTTAAGCAATTAAATAATTAAAGATAATTATTTAATTTAGAGGATTATGACCGATAGTTAAATAAATTAATAAATCCATTTAATTATGAGAATTAGTGACATATTAAATAAATAAATAAAATTCATTTATTTAATAATTGAGAAGACATAAATGAATAACTTAGGTAGTTAAATAAATTAAGAAATTTATTTAATTGTGAGAAGATAATAGACCCTTAGTGACGTATTGAATAAATAAATATAATTTATTTATTTAATAATCATGAAGAATAAAAGAGATATGAATTAATTAAACAATTATAAATTATTTAATTAACAGTTGAATGTGGACCAAGGACATAATTAAATGTCATAATTATGCTAGGAAAAAAGTGGTAAAAATAGAGCTTGCAGGCCTAAGCCATTTTTATGTGTCTACACCCTCTTCCTAACATCGACATCATAGTGGAATTAATAGCTAGGAAATAGATGCTATCACTCATGGATGGTTTTTCAAGCTATAATCAAATCATGATTGCCAAGGAGGATCAACACAAAATTGTATTCACTTGTCCATGGGGGACATATTGCTGGAACATGATGCCATTTGCGCTAAAGAACGCAGGAGCAACCTATCAAAGAGAAATCACCCTCATCTTTCATGACATGATCCACAAAATAGTTGAAGACTATGTGGATGACATTTTGGAAAAATCAAAGAAAAGGAGTGAGCACATACAAGTCTTAGGACCCATCTTCGATAGACTCGAAGATTATAAGGTACGAATGAATTCGAAAAAGTGTGTCTTTGGGGTGACATCAGGAAAGCTTCTTGGCTACATCATATCATAGAGAGGGATATAAATCAATCCAGAAAAGGTAAAAGCCATCCTAGAAATGGAACCACCACAAACATTGAAGCAGATGAGAGGGTTGCAAGGAAGATTGCAGTCCATCAAGAGGTTCATAGCACAATTATCAGACAAAATCCACCCTTTCTAAGGAATAACTTACAAGTGGGATGAGAAGTGTGATAAATATTTTCAACAGATTAAAGACTATCTATTGACACCTCCAGTGCTCATGCCACCAATACCAAAAAAACCATTGATCCTGTATATCTCAGCAACATCAGCAACACTAGGTGCTCTTCTAGCACAACATGATAAAAACGGAAAGGAAAGAGCTATCTACTACATCAGTAGGACCTTGGTGGGATATGAAATGAACTATTCATCCATTGAGAAAGCATGCTTAGCATTTTTTTTTGCTTCACAAAAGTTCAGACACTACATGTCACATCAAACCAAACTCATTGCAAAAATTGACCCATTGAAATACCTATTATCCAAAGCAACCCTCACTGGGTGAATGGCCAAATGGGTAATTATCTTGACTAAATTTGACATAGAGTATGTAGAGCACAAGGAAATCAAAGGACAAGTGATTGCAAAGCAACTGACAGAGGCACCTAACTACACAAAGAATCCATTGATATCTGAATTCCTGGATGAATTAGTATTCCTTGTTAATACAACAAATCAGTGGAAGATGTACTTTGATGGATCATTCACACAACATGGATTAAGGGTGGGTATTCTCTTCATCACCCCTCAAGGTGATTTCATCCCAAAGTCATACAGGCTATCATTTCCATGTACTAACAACATTGTTGAGTATGAAGCCCTAATCATAGGTCTAAGGATAACAGTTTGATGGCAGATACAAGAGATGAAAGTCTATGGAGACTCATAGCTAGTTATCAACCAAGTCAATGATGACTATCAAACTAAGGATGATAAGATTACTCCTTAAAAAAATATGGTAGAGAGTCTCAAGGACCTTTTTATTGATATAAATTTTGAGCAGATTCCTCGCATGAACAACCGAGCAACAAATGTTATGACAACAATTGGGTCATTGTTAGACATGCCACACAATGTCCTGCAATATGAATTCTTGGTAGAACAACTTCTCGTACCAACTTTCAAAATATTAAAATCTAAATTTGTGTTTGTCATTGTTGATCCTAGATCCTTGTGGTACCATGACATCTTCACCTACCTAAGTAGGGGAACCCTCCCATCCGATATCACCACCAACTCTAAAAAGACCTTTGTTGAGAAGGAATCCCAATTCATGATCCTAGGTGATACCTTATATCGCTGAAGAATCGAGGGGACATTACTACAATGTATTAACCAAGAGGAAGCCTTGACCACTTTAATTAGAAGTACATGATGGCATATGTAGTTCCCATTCTAGTCATGTGACTTTAGCTAAGAAACTGTTGAGGACAGGGTACTACTGGCCAACCATGGAAAGAGAATCGCATCAATATGTGCAGAAGTGTGTCCAATGTCAACATGGAGATTTTATTCATGCTCTAGCTCAGGAGTTGCAACCAATGGTCACACATTGGCCTTTCTCACAGTGGGGGCTTGACCTCATAGGAAAGATTACTCCAACCTCATCTAATTGCCACAAGTTTATCATAACAACCACTGAGTACTTTACCAAGTGGGTGGAATCCATTCCTATGATCTACATAATGGGGAAAAAATTGCTAAATTTATCCTAAATTACCTCATTTGTCATTATGGTGTTCCAAAAAACCTTATCTTGGACAATAGAACATGCTTCAAAAACCAGGATGTGAAAGAGTTATGTCAAAGATTTAACATCCAACATTGATTCTCTACCTCATATTACCCCCAAGGCAATGATCAAGCTGAGGCTATAAACAAGACCATTCTGAAGATCCATTCCTATGATCTACATAACGGGGAAAAAATTGCTAAATTTATCCTGAATTACCTCATTTGTCATTATGGTGTTCCAAAAACCCTTATCTTAGACAACAGAACACACTTCAAAAACCAGGATGAGAAAGAGTTATGTCAAAGATTTAACATCCAACATTGATTCTCTACCCCATATTACCCCCAAGGCAATGATCAAGCTAAGGCTACAAACAAGACCATTCTAAAGATCCTAAAGAAAATGGTCAATGAAGTTGGTCGTGACTGGAATCTACAGTTAAATCTCGCTCTTTGGGCCTACCGAACTAGTATCCACATGCCTAAAGGTGCAACCTCATTCTCCTTGGTCTACGGATCAAAATCCATCCTGCCTATTGAGGTCGAGCTTCCATCATTGTGAGTGTCACTACAAAACCTAATTACTAATGAAGAATACTGAGTATTTTGGCTAAATGAGCTAGAATTCTTGGATGAGCGTTGTCTTGACACCCTTAATCACTTATAAGTATATCAAAACTGATTGAAACAAAGCTATAACAAGAAGATAAATAATCGGTCTTTCCAAGTAGGGGATCTTGTCCTAAGGAAAAATAAGAAGAATCTTCTAGATCAGGACAGTAAAGGAAAGTTTGAGCCTAACTGGTTAGGTCCCTTTGTTATCACAATAAGTTATGGATCAAGAGCATATCAATTGTCAACACCCGAAGGTGAACCCTTACAGGAACCAACCAACAGCTTGCAAATTAAAAAGTTTTATGCCTATTAAAAAAATTTATGCCTAGGTTTGAAGGGTGTAAATATGAAAATAGAAAAAATCAAAAAAATGATCAAAATCCAAAAAGTGAGAAAAAGGATTGAAAAAAGTAAAGAAAAACAATCGTCCTCTAGTGAAAACCACTTCGGTGGCACTTTGGGCAAGTACCTTGGTGAAAACTTGGCAAACAGGTGCCTTGCATATATAAAGTATCTCTGTCTACCTAGGCTCTTTATCCTATCATTCCATCCATTGCATTACATCATTCATCCTATTTATTCCATCACCCATCCATGTTTGCATCATAGCTTGATATTGTGAAGTATCATATCCCTTAGTACTACTTGGCATATTCCAAAGGTCAGTTTGTCCTCCCTATATCAATGTAGTCTATCATATCATACCAAGCGTAATTCATTATGGATCGGGTCAGGTTCTTGTATATCTAAGGTTATCAAAAATCCCAAAAACATTCATAAAATCTCAGCTAAAATCCAAAAACATCAAAATTTTGTATAACCGAAAATCCTAAAACATTTGCAAAATTCTATATAGCTAAAATCCAAAAACATTTGAAAATTGTAAAGTCAAAATCCAAAACATCCAGAAAACATCAAAAACCCTAAAAAGGTCGAACATCAAAAATCCAAAAACAATACCATGTTGAATTGTGTTGTCTTTGAGCTTGAACATAGGCAAGGTCATCATTGATGTGCCCTCGAGACACCCTAGGTCAGTCTTTAGGAGTCTGTCATAATAAACTGACAATTCATCAACTGTTCATCTTTATCTTCAATAAGTCAAGTCAGTCAAACTACGGTGGTCTCTAGGTGTATAATGTAGGTGAGGCTCATCTCTGATCAATCCCTGAGGTCCCTAGGATAGGTCTTTTAGATTAGGTTCTTGGTCGGAAAGCTCAGAAAACCCCTAAACATTGAAATATCTCAAAAAAAAACCTAAACATTGAAATATCTCAAAAAAACCCCTAAATATTCAAATATCTCAAAAAACCCCTAAACATTCAAATATCAGAAAATCCCAAAAAAATTGAAAATTGAAAACACAAAAATATTTGGAAAAATCATAAAATACAAGAACATTGGAAAACCTTGGCAAACCCAAAACAACCTCAAATAATAAAAAACCAACACATTCATATAAATTTTCAAAAAAGACCAAAAACGGCTTCAAAATATTTTCAAAATACCAAAAAACATTTAAATATTCCAGAAAATCCAAACACCCGTCCATCCGATTTTGATTTCACCTATAATAAACCTCCATCCATAATAAATCGATCATCATCTTCAACCTTTGGAAAAACAAATAGAAATAAAGTATCACAAGTTGTAAAGTGAAAACCTAAGTGTCAAAATCTTAAGTCTAGATCATAGGTAAATGCGTTAGTGAAGTTTGTATCAATGGATTATCACACACCTCATCCTAATCAAAACCCCTGATCAACATGTCCTAGGATGAATCCTTCTTGTGATGGACATCAGCATCAGAAATCACCTTAGCTAAGTTTAAATTGGCAAGAGATATAGATAACACTGATTGTTTGTCTTTGATCTTTTCTAATGATTTATCTTATTGACCACTTCCGAGGACCTCTCAATAATGTCTATCAAAAAAATTTAGAGAGAAATAAATGGGTCATCGATCATTATCTTTCATTTTTTGTACTTGTGGGTATTCTTGTAAAAATAATCTTGGCGCATACTTGCTTAGATGTGTGTAAGGAGGTTGTTTGGAGTAGATTGTTGACTATTGTGTATGATTTGGTGCAATATATTCTGAACTACTAAACTACATTCCAACAAGGTTTTTGTATGTCAAGGTGTGAACAAGAACTATCCTATCTGTTTGCAGAGTCAAATTCCATCACACTGGATACAACACTATATTGGTTATCAATACCTTGATGCATCATTTCTATGTGTCATATCAAACAATAAGAAATGATGAAAAAATTCCAATCCCAAGATATGAGCAAATCATCATCATGCATCTCTCATCACCCTCTCTAATAAAGTCTCGGTGGATCATAGACTTGTTGGAATTTTTGAATCAATCATCAAAATCAATGGTCTATCATCTTGTTTCTTCTATCTTCTCTCCACGCTAACCTGGTATCATGGCAACCAACAAAAAAATATCATCAATGCATTCATCATGTATCCACAAATCATCAGCATGTATACACTTCACACAATCACAACATATCATAATATGAAAAACACATTTCACTGCAACATCATTATCATTTAAGTTGTGCTAAATAATATATATTTCTTATTCTATTCATCTTAAATCTTTGCACACATATCATAAACATACATTGCATTATCATAGCATAAGCATGAACATTTGCATTTTCCATACATACATCCATATGCATACATCATCACATCATAAACTTGCATAGAAAAGTACACAAAAGGAAATGCATCCACTCATATCATCTACATAAGCATTAACATTTGCATATTATATCATCCATCTCATAATATATCATAAAAATATATTGAAAAAGAATAATAACATATCCATTGCATTACATTGTATCTCATATACATCATAGATCATCATCACATATCGCATAAACATGAATAAAAGGAAACACATCTATTCACTATGGTACATCCATACATGATCATAATATATAAGAATATCACATCATATCAACATCAAATGCATCCATACATTCATAAAGCATGAAATAAAATGAACACATCACATCATATCGAATCTGTATCATATATATATATACCAAAAAGTGGTGAATGTCATGGTACAATATTTGAGTCAGTGTCTATATAGCGATCTAAAGTACAATATCAACAAGGCTATCAAAAAGGATCCCATTAATGTATATATGTATAAAGAATCAGGAAATAATCAAAACATGTTTATACAAACAAGCTAGCCCTGATGGTTGCTCCCCTCCCCAAGCTGTCTCTCTGGCTGATCCTTAGCCCGAGGATGTGCTCCACTCCTCTATTAGTAATCTAGTTGCCTAATCACTATAGGGACATCCCAGTGATAGTGCATTTGATAATAAGCAGCCTTGATCACGGTCTCTCTGTACAAATGGGCATAAACTGTCCATCCATGTGTTGCATATCACCTGACCTCTTGTGCCAACTGCATATTGGTGGTCTGCTTGAGCTGACACTCCTAATCCCTCTCGACTGTGACAACCAATACCTGTTGTTAGGCCTAGTCTCTCTCAGCTGTGACAACCAATATATACTTTCGAGCATGATCTCGCTCAGCCGTGATCACCTGTATCTACTGTTGTAGCTGCTGAATCTAAGCATCACGGGGATTTGGCCCCGACGGTGGCTGCTATGGAGGTTGCTACTATATCAGTGTTTGTTGGTGCAATGGTGGTGCACTCGAGACTTGTCCATCCTACTGTTGTCCATCCTAGCCATCCTGTCATCTGCCCCTGCCATCTAGCCCTCTACCTTGTCCATCATCTAGCTATCCTCTACCCCTGCCTACACCCCTCCTTCTTAGCCTCCCTTGTGGAGGTATACCTACCGGACCTGTAAATCGAGGGGGTATGAATCATGTATCATATGTAGGCATGGTTTGTGCATCCGCCTGGCCTTTATCATAGGCCCATGGCCTAGCAACCAACTGTATGAAGCTCTCTACAACCTTGTGGGATGGGATTGTATGTCCCAATGCTATCTCTTGTGCTGACCTGGCAAAAATAACAGTGTACTGATCATCCGGCATGTCCTGCCTCTCGCCAAAATGTCTGGAAACCCTATCAGGCAGGTACCTCTCAATCATTGTGTGCTCTCAACCATGCATAAACCAATCTTTCGAGCAAAGAACAACTATTGAACATCATCGTATCGTGCCAACATCTGTAACCACAACCGCCATCTGAACACTATCATATCATCGATCACTCAATGCCAATAAGGAATTTTGAGCTTCCTTGTGTGCTGCAATGTGATGGCACCTATGTACCACCAGACAAAAAGATCATCCGACTCCACATCTGCCATATGAACAATAGGTCAAAACACAACAATGTGCTCCCAGGCCCAAATGTGAAGAAGGGCGACCCCTATACCAATTGCTCTTCCATCACAGTATACGAAGTCATGCATATCATGGTAAAGGGAGGCCAACATCATTGGTCCCCATGCATACTGGGTCCTCTTGAACAACATACTGTGCCAAGCCAGTCCCCATCCTGGACTGAATCCTCTACTTCATCGATCTGGAGCAAATAAACTTGGGATCACTGCCGCAATAATCAGTCTGAAGGTCGATGCCCGACCTCTGTACATCTCAAGGTCAATTTGGGAGTTGACCAGGACAATGGACTCCTAGTCAAGAACCTCATGGCAAGTAGATAGCCAACATCAGTATCATAGATCACACACTCTCCATGTATCGACAATCACAAAATTCACCATACATCCTCCAACGTCACTATTGCCTTGCCGGTAGGTAGGTGGAACAATGAAGTCACGTTATGCCATCACTCGTATAGTGCTCTCATCATCGCCAAATGGGTCCGCACAATGGGCATGTAGGCGATGTACCACAAACCGATCTCTCCTAGGTGCTCCTATTGTAACTCAGACAAATCATCAAGTCTGGATAGTACAGTCAGCTGATGCTTGAGGGACATCAAAGATTGGATAACCTGCTGCACCCACGAAGCACATGACATCAAAATTCACAAAAATTGGCTAAGTTTGGAGTTTTTATCCCCCAAAAGGACAAAAGCATCACTATTTATGATAACGTCATTATAACTCAAATTCCAAACAATGACACTAGATGCATTCAAATTGTAAATCACGAAATGTGTCACTAATAACACTTTCGTTGCCATTTGAACTTTGCAAACCCTAATTCTAAATTTTAAATTAGGTGACTGCGTCGCTATTTACATATGTACTATGATTTGAAATCTGAAACCCTAATTTCAAATCGTGAACTGCGTCGCTAATCACAATAGCATCACTAAAATTTGAAATAGCGTTGCTGATTCTAAAAATAGCGTCGCAATATAGCAATGCCGCTTATTAAACTCAAAATTCAAATTGTAATAAATGCGCTTAAAAGTCAAAATGCAAGTCAATTTTTGAATTGCATATCGGTGGTCCTGCGCCTAGATTCCTCTGGTACTCTCGAAACTGGTTGGAAATGTGTCATGTTAACACTCGTTGCACCATTTTGTCAAAGGGTTAGAGCTAAAATTGCAAGAATTCTATAAAGGGTGAATGCACAAATGAATTGAAAACTTGACCCTTCCTCACCTATTTATGCTTGCAAATTAGGGTTTTTGGCCTAATTTATCCATGAAGCTAGGATTTTTCACCATTTTCACCGATCTTGCCAAACTAAAGCTTATTTTGCATCATTTTTTGCGTTTTTGGCATTTTTTTGCATCCCAGAGCCTTTTTGGACCCCTTGGGCAGCATTTAACCTTTGTAAAGAAATCAACCCAAAATTCAAAATTTCCACTCGATTTCTCGAGGGGGTAGGGAACCAGCTTATTCCTTTCATTGAGGTAGCAGTGGGCATCCAAAACTCAGATTTTATTTTTTAAAAATTTAAACAACAGTTTTTAATCTGAAGGAGCATCAGTCTTTGAACCAACGTAGCAGGTACCTCACTTCAAAGAGAGGAAAAATATAGATACAAAAATTTCCTGAATGATATCATGCACTTGAATCAGGTATACTAACATCGTTTCATCCTAAAACCCATCTTCTTTTTGCTTAATTAATTAAATTTTCCTAACTATTTAATTAATTGCATCATTTGCATCTATTAACCTAATTAATTTAATCACGTTAATTCACCCCCTTGCATGCTAACATTTCATCTTATTAGATTAAATACATCCAACTATTTAATTTAAATCCCTAAATCTTCTTATTTAATTAAAATAACCCTTAGTAATTTAATTAAATGTTATTTCACTTTCCCCCTTTCATTAAATCACTTTATTTAATGAAAATAATCTAATTACCCCCACTTGCAAAGGAATATTCTACGGGAATGTTCCTCCTTTGCACATTCCTCCAAAAGTAATATTCTCATAGAATATTTTGTCCCCTTTTGCACATTAAAACTTTGTTTTAATTTGCTAAATATCTATTTTCCCTCACCCATGAGAATATTCCAAAGAATATTCTCTCTCCTCACTCACTTGAAAAAGGGGAATATTCTTTTTCTAACAAAATTACTTGACTTCTTGTGCAAGTTAAAAGTGTGTTTGTTTGGACAGAGGTGAACCCTTGATTAAATCTCATCATTGATTCTCATCCGTTGATGAGAATCCATGATCCAAGCCTACAACTTCTTCCATCCTTGACCATTGATTAACCTTTTTGATCTCAACCCTCCATTTCTCATTTGCTCTCCTATAAATAGGTCACTATTTGGAGACAAATGGATCCATCTTTTTTAGAGAAAACTCATGGTGTTGAAATTACTCACACTCACACTAATAGTTAGCATTTATTTCGTATCATTTTAGCTTAATTACTTGCATTAATTAGCTTAGCTTCCATTAATGACTTCCATGGTAACATAGATGCATACATGTAACTTATTTGTTAATTAGGTTTTGAATCTTTTAGCTTAGAATCCATTTATATTAGCTTTGCATTCACACATCTTAATCATCTTAGCATAAGATCATGTTAAAATAGATTACATCAGGATCATTTAGCTTTAAATCATGTTTCATCACATATCTCACAATGGTTTCATCAATTTTCTTCAATAAAACTGATTGAAACAAGTTCATTTATCCCTAGGATTGGGAAAGGGTTGTCGTTCCACATCAACGTGACACCACTTCCCCAATAGGATAAGTTTCAATGGATTAGAGTAGGTGTTTTGAAGCTTTCATAGTTTAACATGTTAGTTTTAATGAATTTCTAGTTTAGTGTTCGTTTGAATGATCCCTATTGTATTGACGTTTAGCGGCATGAATATGCTTTTTATCTTCATGGATCAACTTTAGTCAACTTGGCTAATCTGTCGATCACATGTATACACATATATACATATATATAGATGTATATATATATGTATGTATGTATATGTATATGCATATATACATACATACATACATATACTTTGTATCTTCATGGATCAACTTTAGTCAACTTGCCTAATCCATCGATCACATGTATACACATATATACATATATATAGATGTATATATATGTATGTATGTACATATATACATACATACATATGCATACAGATACACATATACATACATATGCATACATATACACATATACATACATATGTATATATATGTATATATATGCATATGTATATATATGTATACATATGTATATACATGTATACATATAAACATATATATAGATGTATGTATGTATACATACATATGTATATACATATATACATATATACAAATGTATATATATGTATATACATATATACATATATACAAATGTATATATATGTATATACATATATACATATATACAAATGTATATATATGTATATACATATATGTATATATATGTATATACATATATATACATATGTACACATATACACATACATATAATATTTACAATGTATATATATATATAAACATATATATATATATATATATAAACATATATAGTATACATATATATATATATATATAAACATATATATATATATGGATGTATGTATACATATATATATATATGTATATATATGTATATGCATATATATATATATATATATATATGCATATACTATATATATATATATATATGTATATATGTATATGCACATATACAAATATTATTTGCATGTATATATGTATATATATATACATATACATATATATATACATATATACATATACATATATATATATATATATGCATATATATATACATATATAAATGTATGTATGTATGTATATGTATATACATAAATTTATACATACATGTATATATATATGTATATATACATACATACATACATATGCATATATATCTGTATATATGAGTAACAATTTTATAATTGTATGAATGGATGTGATAGATTAAGTGATATATATAGAGATATTCATTTTGTAACAAGGTGGTTCAAGATAAAGGAACTTCTATTCTTCAATTGTAAATAAACTTAGTGCTAGCAATGGGAAGGAAGGAAACACGAGTAGAAGAAAGAAGCAATCAAGATTGGATGAATAAATGGAGCTAGTCCCTAATGCAAGAAGGAAGATTGTAAAAAAGGTGGTAGGGAATTTTACAAATTACATTTCCAAGGAGCTTAGAAACTCTCAACTATGAATTTGGATGCATAGATTGTAGGGATTAGAGAAGAAAGTGGATGATGATGAAATGTGGAGGTGTGTGAGGCTATGAATAAAATGTTGATTGATCATAGTTTTTCCATTGGTCACACTAGCATGTACCTATGACATGAAGATTCAATGGAATTACAAACCCAAATTAAGGATAATTTTGATTTTATTGTGGAACAAATTCATACAACATTGAAGAACTAAGGATAATTTATTTTAGGATTGAAGTAGTTGGGAATGATTCTTCACTCTCAATTCACTATAGGGATTATGGTGGTGATTCCTAGGTGATGTGTGGAGGCTAAACCAAAAAATGTCTTGAATGAGTTGTAAAGTTTCACCCATGGTTTGAAGTGTGATGGATATTGAATAAGAATAAACCTATCAAATTTTATCTTTTTATTTTTTTTATTCTTTAATTTAGCTATAGGCTCACTAGCATGAAAATCACTACATTTTTATAATACAAAAATAGTAATAAAATATAGTAAATAATATTTTTTATTGGTGTAAATGGGTACATTACCTAACTAACTTCTCTCTAGGTCCTATTCAAACTTATATACTTAAGATTACTTAGATCACTTATATTTTATGTATCATTTCAAAGGATTGAGACACTTTTCATGATCTTAGGGTTTCACCCTGGCTTATATATACAAGGGTTCTCTCATTGTACACCATTAATGTCTTATACTATTTTGTATGCATCTAATCAATTATATGGCTTCATAGCCTTTTCATTACTTCTCTCTTGTGTAGAAATTTATTTTATGATCCAAAGCACTTTGGAGCTATTGGCACAAGAAAGGATCAAAAATATCGTAAATCAATTTTTTGGTATTTTCTATGTTTTAGTAAATTGCATTTTTAGAGGTTTTTGGAGCAAAATTTGGGGTCAAGACTATTGTATGTCCCTTAAATAAAATAGTGTAAGAATTCAATTTAAGGGACTGAAATTATATCTCTTTGAGACCTTTCCAATGAGGTAGAGAAGTCGTCAATCTAACCAATAGGTTGAAAATTAGGACCCCACCAAGTGGGGGTACCTAAATTCACATATTTTTTTGAAAATTTTAGTTTTGTTTGTTATTTTTTCACAACCAACTGTTCATTTTGAATTCCTAAGGTTGTGATGATTGTTGAAATTCCTCAATTTGTATATATTCTTGATAATTTGAATAAAATAGTGACTTTGAAGGCATACAACTCCCTTTACGATTTTTGTTATTTTGTCCAACAATTAACAATATCATGGGTTTAATTTACACCAAATAGAGTAAAACTGAATTCATAACTAAATTCAGATCGTTAGTATCAGAGTGGGAACACTCTTGAATGTTAGATTGTACATGGTCAGGTTATCAAAGACTAGGATTGAAAACACAAAATTGATCAGATTATCCTCCTTTGAGACACATACGACTAAAGATGGCAGAGGAACAAGGTGACTCATCTGAACCTATAAAGATGATGGTTGAAGAGGCTTTGAATAAGCAATGAGAGGAGGTGATGAATGAATTTACAAGATTATTCTAACAGAATCAAGGAAATCAACAACCAAACGTGTCAGAGACACCATTTCATGGACACACTTGTTTCAAGATAAAAGTAAACTTTGACATACCAAATTTTGAAGGCATAATTAATGTTAATTCCATGGATGACTGGTTGTCAAAAATGGAAAAATATTTTTATGTGAATAGCTTTTCTAATGCAAAGAAGATAACATTTTCCATCTTCAAGGTTGAACACCATGTGAAGCAATCATGGGAGGAAAAGTTTTTAACCAAAGAAATTCCCAAGAATGATAATCCTACATGGGAAGAATTCATGGAGCACATTAAAGAAGAATATTTCCCTAAAGACACATACAAAGAAACATATATACAAAGTATTCTGATGATGAATAAAATGTGCTTGCACTTTGTTATCAGTGCATTATGAATGAATGTTGCTTCATTTAATGTTTTATGTAGAAATGCATATATATGAAATAGATGAATAATAAATTAACATTCTAACTTTGGAGATATATCATGTGTCATGCATATTTTATGAATAGCTGACCGTCGTACGCATATGTTAGTGGATACAGGTATGTGTTCAATTCCTCTAGGCGGAGGGGAAGTATCACTCAGGAGAAGGTCTTGGTCTGGTAACCAGTAACGTAACCTATCTAATCTTTCACACACTCATAGTATGGTTGGGTCGAGTTATTTATGTGGGAAGTTGGTAAGTAATCCTTAGTTCAATGTGTCTGCTTTAGTAAGGGTCTTGTTACTTTTGAGTACATTATTGGATGTTGTTATATATTTGGAGTTTATGAGTTCTTCCTGTGTTGCTATGCTCATATTGATAAGTTGACCATACATGTAATATATATATGTACACATACGCATGATGATGATAGACCATACATATGAAGGAACACGTACATGAGGGTACATAGGTAGATGTACCTATGCACACTTATGCATGAGTTTCTTATGTGCATGGAACTATCAAATGGACCTAATGACATGCATATGTATATATATAGATATATCACATGTAGGTTCTTATCAATACGATAGTAATTATGTATGGCTATTGTGTAAATCTAATGTGTATATATATATATATATATATAGTATATACATATATCCATATGTATATATGTATCAATATACACGTATGATGGCAATCAAACATGCCCATGTGAATGTATTGATATATGTATACATACGTATACATGTACATAGAGGCATGTATATATATATATATGTACACAATCGATATATTATTATTACTATGTGATTTTTATCTTGTTGTATTCATTTGTATATCGAATGTATACATACTTTTGTGGCATATGATATATATAAATATGTGTGTGTGTGTGTGTTGATATACATATATATATGTATATGTAAATATATGTTATATATTTAAATATGACTTTATGCTATAAGGTCAATTATCATTAACAATACAGGCCATGAAGTCGATTATCATTGATAAAGTTTTGAGGTCGATATTATACAACATATATTTGAGAATTTAAAGGGATGAATATATCACATAGTGGCAAACATTAATGGGCACGCTATGTGCATTATTAAGCGCAATAAATAAGTCGACTGGAAGAGAACGACTTAGTCAACACATGAGAGTAAATACATCTTGACTTAGTAAACTGTAACATGCCTTGTCATAAGGTAAATATCAACAACAGATAAATTCACACAAGGATGTGTAAAGCAAATTTTTGAAATAGTCAATTTGGTTTATGAGATGAATCGCCTCATTTATGACTAAGTCAACATGAGCTAAGTGTTGCACTTTTGTTATTAACTGATTCAAATAAGAATGAAACCACACCAACTGTAGGAGGTTTTTGATTGCCTTGGCACCACCTTTTGAATTTGATTTGTTGTAGATGTTCATTTTGAAGGAAATTCAAATACCACCTTTATTATCATGTGCTAATTTGGAATGGTCTTATGCTGCTATCAACTGATAAGGTCGATTTGTAGCTTTAGTTGTTGAGCACACTCACCATTTGCTTCCACCACTTTGTTAAATTGAGTGAGTCGATATGAGTGGATTTTGCTATCAAAACTCATGCCTTTTCTGTAGGCTGAGTGGTCTCTAATCTATTGTATAAATAGTATGATTGAGCTCTCATTTTGGACGCATTCTTTAAGCAATCTTATGCTTTATATGTGCATATCTCATTATGTTATTTATTGAGAGAGATATGTGAAGTTTTGGAGAGAGTATTTTATCATATTGAGAGAAGTATATTATCAACTTGTGTGGTAAAGGTTATTGTGAATTTGTTTGAGGGATTTAAGCTAAGCTAGTTGTTGTTTTGGGAAAGTTGAGTTGCAGCCAGTCAATTGGACAACATATTACAAGCATGAGGATAATCTTCCTTTATTTTTCTTAGCTTTTGAAATATTGTTTCATGATTGATTTAATTAGTCTATTATAATACTTGCATTTAGGGAAAAATAGTATTTGCTTTGAAAGAAAGTAGAAGCTATTTATACTATTTGTGAAATGCTTGTATTTACTCCATAATAGGAGGTATTGTTTGTCATAGGTATTTATATACTATATATGATTTCACAAGTGTAGCTTAAGGGTTACTTATAGCTAGATAGCTAGTTGGTTACTCCTAGGATTGTTGTCCATTGAAGGGAGGGAACTTGTACTTTTGTTTAATGAGTAGTGATACCCTAGAGTTTGTTTAAAAAGTGATAGGTGTATTATGGGGTTAAAGCTTACCCATGGGAGGGATTACCTATGTATAGATTATAGTGGCCTTAAGTCAAAATGATCTTAAGAAGTGTAAGTGAATAGTTGATGTAGTGCCCCTCATTTTGTTCTCTGTTAGACTAACAGTTGTTTTGTTTTGGATTGAGACGTTATGACACTTTGTTTGATGTTGGAATCACTGCTACGATGATATTTTGATGATACTTTGATGACGCTTCTATTACTTAAGTTTATGCACATGTTATGCCTGTTATCTGGTTTATTTGATTATGTGGATTAATCTTATTATGAACATTATGTGATTATCTGATGATTGTTCTTATCTTGTGGTTAAGAAATTGATTGTTATATAATGATGTGGTTACTTGTTTGATGTGTTTTGGTGAAAGGGACAGTGTCACATTACTCATTCGTGAGTACCCTACTACGCTGGGATTTCCTTTCACGGCGTACCTAATTGTATGATTATGTATATGCTCGACCATTTTGTGTGTTGTAGGTTACAAGTACCAGACATCAACTCCACCTGAATTGACAGGCCGAAGCATGCCTTAAACCCAATGGAATTGTTGAACGGAGGTAGCACTTGGTCCCCTATTTCAACCATCATCCTTGAACAGGATGAGTATCTGATTTTCACACCCTGTCAGTGTTGTCTATATGGTTGGTTTGGTTCGTCAGTGTTGTTTGTGGTCTTGTTTTTTGACTTTGCTTTGTGGTCATGTATTGTTTGGCATTTAGTCCATTTGATTTAAATTTGTTTGATAAATGTTTCTAATTAATTGTTGCATTAAAATAGAATTATTAAGTTATTAAATAAAATATTCATTAAATGTAAATAAAATTAGAGTATGTTTGATAAATAAATATCATAAAGTTGATTATTAAGTTTAAATAAATTGGAATATGTCTAGTTGAATAAAATAAAAATAAATATAAAAATAAAGATATAAATAGTGGTAATGGACAATAAATATAAAATAAAATGATTAAATAAAGAAGGTTGCATGCAACAACGTGCACTTAAGAGCAATTAATAAAATTGGTTATTTTTGGCAAAAGAAAAGGGGTTTGGAATTAAATCTTGAAACGGTCTTGTTTGCTTCCTGTGAATATTTTCTTGTTTTGGAGACTTTCATTTGGTTTTTGGGAGGTTTTGAACTGGGATTCTACAGAGATTGTTTGGGGTTTTTTTTGAAGAGATTGGAGTTGCAAGCTAGGATTTGGGAACTCAACATCAAATCTTCAACTTTGTAAAGCGAGTGAAACCAGGTTCCATTGCTTTCTGGATATTACCTTTGTTCAATTTTGAATTGAAATAATTAATAAATGAAATTTTTGAAGAATTCTTTAGTTCTCTCAACAAATCATTTTGTACATAATCTATAAATTTTATTGCAGCCATGAAACCCCATTTTTTTGGGTATTCTATTTAATTCATCTGTCCAATTCTTGTTTCCTCCATTTGATTGTATTTCAAACAAAGTATAATGTTTGCATGTGTTTCCGAGTGCAATATAGATCCTCATAATGATGCTAAACTACTCATCCCCATTCATTCTACATTCATTTTGAAAGCTTTACATTTATCCTCTAATCTTGGCGCACCTGGCTATCTTTATCTCCTTATCGAATTTTTTTTCTGAGTTCATCCACTTAATCATGGCACAAAAGCGTATAGGGATTATGTCATTGTTCTTTCCTTATTTAATTTGATGCCTCTGTATATTGTGTTTTCTTTTTATGTGATAGAAATTCCTTACGAATGGATTTGATACTCGAACTATTTATATTATTATGATCGGTCATTGAAAACTGTATATTGTGGTTCATCTGGACTGCATATACCTCATGGTGTTTGGATTTTCTAATGCATGCCTCCTCCCTATGTGCCTCATTCTCCCCAATGTGTTGTTGCTTCCCCTTCACTCCCTATCAGGTTTGATGCTTAAAGTGTTATCTTTTGTCGGGTTGGAGCTTTAATCACTGCTACAGGTTACAGCTTCCTTGTTTTGCAATATATAAATACATATTGATGCTAAGTAGTTTGAGTTCCTTCCGATGTTTTACACATAAAGCACTTTTTGTTTTGTTACTTCTAAGAGAATATTATATGCTTTGTATTCGATACTATTATGTGTATGTAATGTGTTATTTTGATGAGAAAAATACATACTCTATATTTAATATTATGTGATGCATTTCATGTCTCTTCATTCGTTGAATATAATTTGGTTTGACATTCAACTATTTACATATATAAATATGTATATATATGCATGTTTATATATATATGTTATATAGGTATGCTATATTTGTATGCCATAATATAATTTGATATAATGTATTTCAAACAACATTTTGATTGTAACATATGCATGTATACAAGTGTATATATAGCAAAAGTATATTTCAATAAATGTGCACTAATTGAATTATGCTAATCAAGTGAATTTGGAAATTAAATAAGGGAAAAATTGCTTTACTTATATAAATGAAGGATTTATCAAATAAATGAAATAGAGTATTAATTAATGGTTGCTGATTTCTTTTATAATTGTTTAGTAGTCAAATTGTAAATTTATTATGTAAATAGTTGATTGGGTATCATGTGAGGAGGAAACGATGTCTTCCATGGATGTATTTTTTTTTTTATTATTAGTATTGAAGATTGTGTTTGGTGTTTGGTTTTGGAGTGATTTTGGAAAAAAATTTAAGTGGGAGTCATTGTGCAAGTTCTTAAAGTTGACTTCTAGAGGCTTAGGAGGAAGTATTTTGCATGTATGTTTCTTTTGTTGGTTTCATTTTGGATGAAGTTTGGAAATGTTTTGTGTGTGTGCAAGAAGGTCCATGCCCTGCACTGTATACTGATTCCTATGACTATGTTTAGTGTGCAAGATGGTATATTCCTTGCTTGTTTGTAGGGTTTACTAGTTGCAAGTAGGGGGAGTCGCTCTCAATGGGGGCTAGAACCCAAAGTGGTGTCCAAGACAACCCATTGGAGAGTTTCTTAATCTAGTGATAACTTAATAATGAATTAGGGGGGATGGGTAGTTCTCACATTAAGCAAGATAATGGATGCCTCACCCATGCTTGTAGTGCTTGTTTAGGCTAAGGATGGGTTGAGAAGGCTTGGTTGACAAGATCAACTTCCTTGTTCTCATGAAATAAGTGTTGGTTCTGCATGTGTCACCCTATGGGGTCGAGACCTAGTGAGAGGTTTACCAGGACAACCATAGATGGGGGTCAGGGTCTAGTGAGAGACTGCCAAGACAACCCATGTCAGGACCATGCAATGACACTCCTCCCTATTACAGTCTAGCATTCCCTAGTTGTTGTTCTCCTTCTTTTGTGAGTTCCTCTGGAAGCGATGTAAGTGTTATATGTGATTTTGGTATTGTTAGTAGTGTTGTGTTGGAGTCATGTATAACCCTTATTTATGTTAGCATGTTGTCTTCTTGTTTGGTTGCTTGTTGTTGTGGGACCTTGTGTTATCTCGTAGCACGAGGGGTAGACCTTAGGGATCCACATGGTCAGGAGGTTTGTGCTTTTTTCTCCATTGGGTTTCCTTATTGCTTGTTCGTGTGCGTGGAGGTGAACCTTGTGCAGTGGATTCCAGTTCATGCTCTATTTCGAGGAGGAAAGCTTTATGTATATACATTGTTAGTTGTATCACTTATTGTAATCAAATATATATTCTTCCCAATTGATCTCAGGGAAGCATTGTTGTAAACCTTGTAATGAAAATTGTTAAGTGATATATATATATATATATATATATATATATATATATATATATTGCATATGATAGCTATTTGAAATGATATTAAATGTTATTTATCTGATGACTTGTTATGAAAGTGATTAATGCAGTATCTTATAATGTGGTGATTTAAAATAAACTTTTCTTGTTAGTTATCTCTTCTTATCATTGTATTTAATGAAATGATTCTTGTTGGTTTGGTTGATAGATACGTTAGTAGCATAGTCATGGAACCTTAGAGGACTTAGGTTTAGATTTCATGTTATCTTATGTTATACAATCTATTGTGTATTTCATTTTAAAAAAAAAAATTGCTATTAAGTCTTGTTGTGTGTTGTCTTCTGGGGTTCTATGGCGTGGTGTTATAGTTGGCATTCACAGCTCGAAGTACTAAGTGAGAACACTTCAAGGAAAAAGTAGTATGATTTCCTTTGGCTCCACTGTCAGTTCATCGTGTCCATATAGTACATGCTAGTTACCGAGTGTATGGTTATAAACTCTAGTCATGTACAACACAACACTAAACTCAGTGTGGTTTGTTGTACGGGGTTACCCAACCAAGCTCTTCATCGAAGGGTAGGGCCATCTATCATTGATATATGTGCAAGGGACCGCATATGAGTCTTTAGTTGGCAGAAAATCACTTGAGTGATGCTTCTCCTCCTTAGTAGGTGACAAAAGACCAAGGTTTTGAAAGGTGGATTCCTGGACCATCTATATCTATTGTTGTAAAGCTCGGTTGAGCTATGTATGTAATTGTGTACACTTTTGGAATATTTTAATTTGTGGAATTATTATATTGAAATGGAAACCTTATGGTATATTGTTTTGGCATCTTTGTTCATATATTCTCAATAAAGAAAAGATTTTTTTATTGCAATGGTTTGTTACATAGTTTATTTACTCGGACAATGAAAACTTAGGAAATTTACTTCAGTGAAGGGTTGGCATGTTACATTTTCCTTGTGTTAATGAAACCTTATTGTTAATATTTTTCATTGGTTTTTATCTCAATACTTTGTTGAATATGCAACTCTAAAATCATACTTAGAGGCAAGCATGTCAATGGGTTATGGTTTTTTAATTCTAGTATGAGATGCACTTAAGATGAATTTGTTTCATTATTTTTTCTCTTTAAAGACCCTTGGAACACCATGTTATCATAGTAAATTAGTTTGAACATGTAATAAAAAGAGTTCATTGAGATGAGTGAATGGTGAATGAATATGTATTCTAGTATTTAGACTCTTCTATGTTAATTTTGGATTGTGATAATGACTAACTGATAGTGAAACACTATTATGGGAATGGGAAGGATAAATCATATTATCAAATGTATTTAATCTATGCGTATGATGTTGAACGATTTATTGATACAATTACAAGAGAGTATAGAATATTCCTATTCACATATGTAAGTGTCATGGTGACATTACTAAACTTTAAATTTTAGTTAGTAGTTGTACTATCACTACTATGTTTAAGAAACTATTCTATGGAATTAATTTTTTTGGGACTTATTATTATTTATATACTTGCTATATTCTTGGAGTTCCTTGAATTTTACCTTTCTATAATTTTTGGACTATGATAATGAAAGATAGTCAAACCCTATCATGTTTACTCGTTACTAATTGAATTATCATAAGGTAATAATTGTTGACAGATAGTGTATCTATCATAAGATTAGTATTTGACTTTTATGTAGTTTTCTATCATTTTTGGACTATGATAATGAAAGATAGTCAAATCTAATCATGTTTACTCATTACTAATAGAATTATCATAAGGTAATAATTGTTGACAGATAGTGTATCTATCGTAAGATTAGTATTTGAATTTTATGTAGTCACTAATGTATCACTACATGGTAACTTAAAAAGTATTTCATAATTAGGAATTATAGACTCCTTATAGTTCAATAATTTGCTAATTTATGTTACAATTTTTTTGATAATCATTATTATATTGCAATAGTAATTTATGTTTTTATATATTTTTGTAAACAACTAGTTGATGTTAATTCCTAAACTATCACATTGTTAAAAGATTTAAGAATTTGGTAGTGCATTCATTTGAATGAATTCATGTGAAACTCACAACCTTAGAAGAAGGATTGTGATATGCACTCACCCTAATTAAAGGGTGTTATTTTTAGTTCACTAGTCAAGCAAACACTATTTTGGTAGATAAGATTGTTCTTATGCAAGAATTCATTAATATTATCTACTATTCCTATAAAAAAAATCCATTACTTGCAAAAAAAAAAAAAATCTCATAATTTTATTCCTACTTTAACACATTTTCCATTTTATAATTTATTTTTTAAGATTTAAAAAAAAATATCACACTACTTTTAACAATCTTGAATAAAATGTCTACTTTAATTCAACAAGGCACTCTAGTAACAAATTATCTCAAATACCTACAATTCATTGGATTTGTTATGCAAGCTCATGATCTAGTAGTGCATATTGTTCTTGTTGTCAATGTGAAATGGATCATGGGGACCTATAGTTTAACTTAGAAAGTTGTCATACTTTTAATCTACTATATTTGTTCAAACAAAATGAATGAGTTGCAACAATTTTCTTGTTGTTAGATAATTTCTATGACTTTGTTTTCATCATATAGTAAGGAAATCCAAAATCATTACAAAGGTGGAGAGTTGTAAGGTTTGGTCTTGTGGAAGGGGTTAAAGGTCCTACTTTTATTATGTCGAGAGACGTCTTACAATGCCATTTTATGTGTTAAAAAAAAATCTACCTTAAATCAAGGAGAGTTCTTACAATCATCACTGTTTATTTTTTACTGATTATTATTATTATTATTATCAACAGTAAATTGATATTTATTCTCAACTATTTCTTGAATATTTATTCTCAACTATTTCTTGAGTATTTATTATCTTTAAATTGATATTTATTCTCAATTGCTTCTTGAATATTTATTCTCAACTATTTCTTGAATATTTATTATCTTTTTGAAAGACAAAAATATTTATTGATTCTTTATGATAGTGAAAATTAAATTGATATTTTTTCTCAACTGTTTCTTGAATAATTTTTTGATATTTGAACACAACTATTTCTTGAATATTTATCTTTCTAAAATATAAAATAAAAATATTTATTGTTTCTTTATGATATTTAATTTAATATTTTTCATAGTAAGTATTCTTTATGATTCTTTATTTATTAAATATTTACAAAATTAAAAGTATTAAATATTTTTTAATATTAAATAATATTTAATAATAGTATATCAAGTAATATACAACAATCAATTTATTCAATATTTTTTATTTTCACGGACTATAATCCATTTGACAATAAAATAAATTGATAGAATACTATGTTAAAAAAAATTCTATTTTATTTTATTAACAACTTTTTATTAACTTGAACTATTTCATCGTTGAACGAACAAGAAATCAAAAATATTTTTTTGTAAATAAAGATTGATGCATATTCCCAATTTTAATAACATAAAACATAAATAAAATAAAAGTTTTGTAAAGATTATTTTGGATGAGGTTGTTGCCGCTAAAACAAGAAATTATGGGGGGAAATAGCGTGTGTGTAGTCCCTCATTTGCAACTGCTTTGTAACTTTATTTTGAACTATTGGAATTGCTTTGTAACTTATTTTGAACTGTTTTTAGAACCGAATCTTGTAGATTATTATTTATACTTATTTTGCATAGAGGACAGGGGTTGGTTGATCTATCATCGCCATTTTTAGTAGAGAGGAACTCCTTTTAAAGAGATGACTCTAGTGATAGAAGAAAGTAACAAGTAGTGTAAGCAACACAAGCTAGGAGGTTAACGGGTTTCAGTGTGAGGTAGACACCAAATTGAAGAGCTTCAATTCAAGAGACTCGTCGAGAGTACTTTTGTATAAATTTTTCTAAGCAGGTAAGAAAATATTGTTTGCTTATATGTTAAAATTACATGTTGTAGTTTCCTCGTATCTTTTTGTTTTGGAAAATCTTTAGAATTGTTAATTTTTTAAATAAAGAAGAAAGAAACCAACTCTTGATATCTCCATTATCAATATTGTCTTCGTAACCACCATTTTGGTAGGTGGCGAAACTACGAAGACAATACTGATAATGGAGATGTGCAATGAAAGGAAAGCTAGAGCTGTCATTTTAGATGTACCCATTGTTTCATCATCAAAGTGGAGGGATGATGGGGTAGGGTTGGATGGAACACTCATTGTTCCATGCTCTGGGTCTCACCTTGGCGAACCCCCTTTGGTGTCACTCTCCACTACCTTAACCTATAGGCCCTAATGCTTGTTAGGCACCCCTGGTTCTCTTGGCCAACCCTACTATCATCTCCATTTCCCTAACCAAGCCAATCTTGGTGCTCTCTCTGCTATTCTCTCCTTAGCCCTTAATCTTCCTAAAGGCTAGCTAAATCTCCAACCTTCACTAACTCGATGCAGGGGTGTGTGATGTCTCCCATGGCTTCAAGACCATCCCCCTAGGGTTCTTGATCATCCACCAATCTCTAATTCTCCATCACTCTCACGAAACCCTCTTCTAGGGTTAAAAAGGCTACTAGCCCTTGAGCCCCAATTAGGTCTCCTAACCTGAGGAAACTGGTCTTTGTTCAAAGACTTCCCAAAGGACACTCACTCTTTCTTTAAGATTCTTGGTTCAAATGATTACCTTTCAAGGATTTTTGAGGACTTAAGCCTCAACTGACCGTACAATGCTTGAACCCGAAAATGGCCATTTCCTAGGGTTTTTAAGCCACAGTCTGGCTGCTTACAAACTGTCTACTTGTTCTCACATCAAATGAACTGATGGAGCTTTCTCCTTCAAAATGTAACTAGGTAAGACACTTACCTATCACCTCCAAAAGGAATTTTCCAAGAACTTGACCCCTGCAGCTTTTTTGTGCTCTGCACCTCTTGCCTTCCTAGTCGGGCACCATTCTAGCTCGCTTAGGGTAAGATCTTTCTAACAGCTCCTGACCTTTCCCAAACCCTATAACCTACCATATGTACAACCATGGATTCTAGGCACTATTCCCAATGGGCCATATAATTTGTACGGTGGGAAAGTGGTCTAGCACTCCATTCTTTTCAACCTGTCTGGTTCAGACCAGCAATAGGGTGCACACAAAACTATTTACAAACAGTGATAAGAAATGAAAAAAAGAACTAAATAATGGCACACAAGACTAGAAGACTAACAACACCACATCCTCCGCATAAAACATTAATAATTTCAATCCATTAGAGCTCTTCTTGAAGCAAAAATCAGAAAAATGACCCATAAAAATTGTCTTTTCCTCAATTTCACAAAGTCACACTACAATGCCGATACTTCCAACCTCACATTCAAGTCGAGGCATGTCTTAAATAGATTTTCAAAATAGTTAGACTCCTTAGGTCGGTCATGTAAGACATCAAATGGAAAATTTTTAAAACACATTGTGTTTTTCAACTTTTTCCAAATGTTAGCAACCTAAGCAAGTTTTGTTCCTAAACTCATCCATCCTCTTCACTTCTTATCCTACTGATCACAACAGATCAAGAATTATTCATAAACCTCAAATTCTAACTAGATGGTCAACATGACCTTCAAAATAACATAACCAAACAAAATTCAATCTAGTCTGCTCAATTGCCTGGAGTTTCCTAGGTGCTCCTGCACCAAGGGATCTATGTCATGCCTCATTTTCCATTCGGTGGAGGTGTTGGAACCCTTATTCGCTTGACCTATAATATTCCCATGTAAGTCATCTTTTCATTTTAGATTTTCTCTTTCTTGACCTTAAATTCATGTTTAGAGAAATATTTGTGATTAAGACTGCCTTGCCCTATCTGATGGTGGCGCCTTGAGTGCATGTTAAATGAAATGAAGTTGTGTTGGAGTGTCGATCAGGGGGAGTTCACTATAGCCATCATGTGAAGCATGGACAAACTGCAAATCTTCACACTCACGCTTTCACCTAACCATTAATTGGTTTTCATTCATAGGGCGATAGAGTATGTCCCTGTCAGTCAAAACCTGCTCCACTTCCATAAGGAATTTAATACCTACATTATGACCTCTAAGCGCCATAAATGTTAGATAGTAAATGCTCCAACCACACTGTCATGCATCAAGTCAATTTATTCTAAAAGTATAATACAAGTAAATTGTCCTTTCATTTGGTTACCAAACTTTTAATTGGCTATCTTTTTTTTGAGGTGATGGAGTATCCCTTGTTGCCAATGAAATCCTGCGCTACTTCAGTGTGATTTGAAGCTATTACAAATGAACCAAAAAAGAAACTTCTCAAAGTTACCTAAAGTTTTTTCTTACTACTTTTATTATTCTCTTATGATTGTAGAGAAATTAAGGAGGAATCAAACGAGATATCTCTATGCAAAACTGGAATCTCTCATACCAATCTCTCTCCCAAAGGTAATTAAAAATGGCCTTTAATGTTTACTCAATCTTGTAGGTTGTTTTTTAACTTAAAATGAGGTACCTATTTATCAATGTTTTTGATAAGGAAAAACATATTTTGAAGGGACCCCGAAACCCTTAACAATGACGACAAGCTGCAAGAAAGACTGACCAAATAAAACCATCAGCCCAAAAAACCAAAAAGCTGACAACAAATATAACCAAAGAAACCCATCAACAAACCAACAGCAAAAAACATCAACACCCAAGTTGCTCAAGCAAAAGATTCAGCAACAGCTACAACATCTTTTCCAAAACATTCACCAAGGCCATATTCTCCTCAATGACCCCCTCATGCATCTCCACAAAATATTTGAGCTCATCAAATGAAACAACAACCCACTTCTTAGTCTTGCTCCTTGTCCACAGAAATAGTCCGACCTCCACATCCTTTTCCATAGCTGGAGCAGAATCCACATTTTAATCCACCAGGTTCGAGCAATTAACATTTTCAACCACTTTCTCAATTTCCCCCAGATCCTTAGTAGTAGTCTTCAAGGAATTGTTGCTGATGCTAACCACAGTTTTTAAATCCTCTGATAGCTTACCAATTCTATCCTCAATACTAACTAATATATCCTCTAAAATCTTATTTACCATCATTTCCAAAGAGGAAATCCTCTCCTCATGAGAAACCCCCAAGCGATCAGCATCAACAACTAATTTATCCAACATTACATTCATAGATTTAACCTTACCTTTAATCGCCCATTCCTTCTAGTTGCCTCGAAGCATTGCCACACAGAAATCCTGCCAATTCTTAACTTGGATATTGAGCTCCTTCACTTCAAAGAACAACCATTTCACCAGAGAATGCAAATTCCGCATTCCATCATCATCCATCTTGCAAAACATACCCATACTCACCTCTTCCCAATTAATAGGAGGCACATCATTTGGCTCCAAGATATGACCAAGGACATCCCTACGCTCCTCTTTCTGCCTCTCATCCTCCTCAATAGGGGAATCCTCAACTTCGACCACCTCCAGCTTAATCCTCTTCTTATCTAGAAAGTTTTCCAAATCAGCCAACACTTCCAACCACTCCATCTTCACAACCTTCTCTTTTCCCAGCAAAGAGCTAACATGAGAGACATGATTACCCTGATTATAGTAAAAATCTTGAGAATGTTGGACAATCTCAATCCCCTTAACCTCCATAGGTACAGACCCGAGCAGTAGATCACCCACACCAGGACTAATATCCCTGATAGGGGAACTCTTCACTTCTCCCACATCTTCAGGAACCTTAACACTTGTCGTAGGGGAGCTCTCCACCACACCAACCATCCGAGGACTCGGAGAAGGCTTCACACCTGACCCAGGAGTTTCAATTTTTTCACCAAATCAACCTTTCTCTTAGCAGACGATTTGTCTTTCCTAGGGCCTTTAGATTTCCCCTTAGAAGTCTTCTTCCCAGACTGCACCATGGATTCCCTCAATTCAACATCCATCTAATAATCCTTTGACCACTCTTCAAAAGCATCAGACCCTTCCTCGAACACACCTTCATCCATAGACATTTCATCATAATCTGAGTCTTCTTCCTCGAAACTTCCTTCCCATTCCACAACAAAATTCTTGTTTCATAACCAAAATTCTTAACCCCCTTTTTGCGAGCAGGGGTTTTAGGAGAAATAGGAATTAATTTAAGCATGATATGAGAAAACAAAAGACTCATAAGGCCTTCATGCAAAATGACCTTCTAAGGGTTTTTATAGTGATCTTCAATACAGTTTTCCATCGACAGTGAAAGGTAAAAAGGAAAAGAGACCAACACCTTATGAAAGAAGTGATTCAAAAGCATGAAGTGGTAACTGTACACAATAGATAATCTACCTTCCAATGTGACATAATGCATTAAAGCCAGCACAAGATCCCTCCACAATAGTTTCGGAGATTTACGGGCATGCCCACCACTCTTGACTTCCCAGAGCTTTTTCTTCTCATCAAATTTGAAAAAATTCACAAGGGATTTCTTAGCAGCTCCGCTATCTCTATAGAATTTCCTCCTAGAAACTGAAATCCCAGTGACCTCTGCTATAAATTCCTCATCGATTTTGAACTCCAAACCCTTGTAATGTAGAGTCTTTCCATTCCACCCTTTCACAAAAAGCTTTGTAGCACCAAGATTAGGGCCTTGAATTCTTTACATGTACTAGGTAACCTCACCCTATTCCAAATGATCCCACACAACCCCATTACTATGGAACTCCTTGTACAAGCTCAATTGTACTCTACAACGAGATCTACCCATGGTGGCATGCAAAGAGTAGGAACCCAACAACACTAGAAATATTTGTAAAACCAAAATGAGTCTGGCTCTCCACAAAACTATGAAAATAAGACCCACAAAATTGTAGGCTTGTCCTTCAAAGTACTTCCCAGCCTATGCAACCATGCTAGAATTTTATGAAAATCAAAGTTGCAATTATGAAATGGGCAGGGCCAAGGTTCAATGTGCATAAACCAACTCAAAAAAATAATGAAGAACCTTTCCCCTTTATCGACCACCTTAAAAACATGCCACCTGGTCTTCATTGGAAATAGATTTGGGATTGAGTGGTAATGTTTCAAATGTATCCCAATCATATTTAGCCACAACTCCCAAGTTAACAAATCTGTTAGCCAGCATATTAGCTTCTCTAAGAACATGAGAGATTCTAATCTCCTCAAAAAAATTAATGATGGAGATTGAATCATTAATAATATGATCGATAGACCACGATGGCAGACACTTCTTCAAAAGATAGTTAATAATATCAAGCGAGTCCCCTTCCAACCAAAGTTTAGAGATCCCTAGATTATTCGCCAAAACGAGGCCATAATAGGCTATAGCTATCTCCGCAAAGTGGTTTGTCTAGATTCCCAAAGGGAGCTCCACTGTAGAGACAAACCTACCATTCCCATCTCATAGCACTCCCACACAATGAGTAGGACCCAAATTTCCCTTAGAAGCTCCATCAAAATTAACTTTAAACCAACCAAAAGAAGGAGCCTTCCACTGAACCCCCTCCTTGGGTTCTTTTAACTTATTCACTGGATTAAAAAGGTCATAAGAAAGATTCCATCTTCTGCCCACAAGCATATCATAAGGGGAAACTGCCTCTTTCAGATTAAATGAAGGGATCACCAAGAATTTAGACAAGAAATTTTCCCTGATAGCATCACAAATTTTGAAGGCCAAACTAGATGGTGATAGTTCTAGTTGATAGAAAACCATATTGTTACATTCCTTCCAAACTCCCCAAGAAACATGTGGCAAGATAAGAGACAACAACAAAGAGAGGGTCGGGTTAAGAGAAGGAACCACCCATTGAGACCATAATTCAATGAAGGAGGCCGGGAATACCCACACAATCTCCCACAAATGAAAAATATGATTCCAAACTTCCCAAGTATAATTGCAACTAGTAACCAAACAAAGACAATCCTCTATATATTCTTTACATAAGAAACACCTATTCGGCAAAGCCATTTCCCTTTTCACAAGATTATTTAGAGTAAGTATCTTTTCTTCACAAAGAAGCCAAATGAAAATATTGATTTTAGGTAGGAGATTCCCAATCCACAAACGACCCCAGAAAGGCAGAGGACCAACCATCTGAGTCTAAAAAGAAAAGGCTGAAGAAACAAAAAAATTAGCTACCCTGCAAAATATAATATGCAACAAAAACACCCCATTCCCTGATACAGAAATATTTGAAAGGGGCCACCCAATGTTCATCCTTCAAGGGCCCATGCCCAATCCACCAGTCATCCCAAAACAAGATCCTTCTACCATTTCCCAAAACCCACCTCAAACCAGCAACCACATTCAAGGGAGCAAAAATCATAAAGTTCCAAAGGACCGACCCCTGCAAAGGAACAAAGTTCTCCCTGAACAAATCTCTAAACTTATCCATACCCCTCAAATACTTTGAAGAAAAAATAGTTTTCCATTCTTTGTCACTCACAAGAAAGTTTGATAACTATTTAGCCATAAGAGAAGAATTGAAATCTTTCAGTTTACACAACCCTAAATGACCTTGGGATTTAGATCTGCACACTTCCTCCCATGACATCAAGTGTAACCTTTTCTTCTCCTCCACACCAAACCACAAGAACCTTTTCTAAATTCCCTCAATCTTCTCTCAAAATATTCTAGGAATTTGGAACAAACTTAAGGCATAAACCAACAAATTCTAGAGAGTCAACTTAATTAATTGAATTTTTCCAACTTGACTAAGCAAGGCACCCTTCCAACCAACAAGTTTCAAATTAAACTTATCAATGATACTATTCCAAAAGGAATCAGGAACACCATTAGAACATAGAGGGAGCCCCAAATAAGTTGAAGGGAGATTCGCAATACCACATTCAAGAATGCTAGCAATCCTCAATTGATGAAGCTCCAGAGTATTTAGAAAAAAAGCAGTACTCTTAAGAAAACTTACCTTTTGACCTGAAGCAGCCTCTTAATGCTGAAGGATAAGATAGATAGACTTAGCTACTACCACTGAAGCCTCTACAAGAATAATAGTGTCATCAAAAAATTGTTGATGAGGGCAGCATAGCTACCGCAAAGAGGAATAAATACCTTTGAAGGCCCCATTTGACATCACCTAGAGAAGATACCTGCCCAAATATTCCACCATAATGATAAATAAAAAGGGAGAGATAAGATCCCATTGACGTAGGCCATGAAAGCTTTTAAAAAAGGCCGAAGGAGAACCATTAATCAACACCACGAAAGAAGGAGAGGAGATTAATTGCCACACCAATTGCAACACCCTATCTAAAAACCCAAATGCCTTGAGAATACTACACAAGAAGCTTCAATTCACCCAATCATAGGCTTTGACCAAATCTAGCTTCAAATAAGACCGGGCTTTTTGTTAACTTTAAGAGAATGAATTTTTTCATGCATCGTGATTATAGATTCCAGAATTTGCCGACTTGGCACAAAACCATTATGCTGCGGAGAGATAATCTTGGATGACACCCTTTGCAACCTCGAATCAAGCACCTTAGAGAAAATATTATAAATGGAATTACAAAGACTAATAGGCCTAAAATCACCAAAACTCTTAGCCTCAGGCTTATTAAGAATTAACACTATAAAATTAGAATTCAACTCCTTAAGAAGCTGTCTACTTCCAAAAAATTCCTTGGTGGCATTGATAACATCCTTAGAAATAATCTCCCAATAACAGTGAAAAAATAACAAAGGGAACCCATCCGACCTCGGAGGTTTATTCCCTTCAAAAGAAAACACAACCTTTTTTATTTCCTCATCCGACTGAATGGAAGTCAAGAAACTATTTTCCTTCTCTAACACCAAGTTAGGGATAACATTAAGGAAACCTTGTTGGCACACAAGATCCAACGAGCGATCATTTGAGAGAAGGTCCTCAAAGAAATACCGAGCCGCAGATATAATATCATCCTCCTCCTCTATCAAAGAAATATCCACCACAACTTTAGAAATCCTGTTAGAAGATTTATGCTTCAAAGTCATGAGATGAAAGAACCGAGTATTTTTATCCCCACTTCGAAGCCAAATAGCTCTAGACCTCTACATCTAGAACTCCTTCTCTCTAGCCACAATATTATGCAAACTAGACAAAAGAACACTCTCCTCCTAAAGCAACGTAGAATCAGATCTAGAAGCCTACATTTTTTGTTGCACAATATCCAACTTAGACTTAAGAATCAATTTTTCCTCAAAGATTTTTCCAAAAGAGGCCTTATTCCATTGAATCAAATTATGCTTAATAGAAGCCAACTTCTTAGCAACTTTATACATGGTAGACCCATCAACATTAATATTCCACCACTGAGCAATTTTAAAACACAAATCAAGGTGGCTAGTCCACATCTTCTCAAATATGAAAGGAAAATCCTTTTTACGACCAAAAGGTTCAACATTCAAGGAAATAGGGAAGTGATCCAAACCAAGCCTAGTAAGAGAAAACAAGGAGCAAGCATAAAAGTGCAACTAGTCTAGAGAAATGAGAGCCTGATGCAATTTAACTTGTATCAATGCATCCCCAGTATGCCTATTCGACCAAGTGTAGGAAGCTCCCCCTAAATCTAGATCCAACAAAAGATTATCATTAATAAAATTCATTAGGTCAATCTGACTATCATCAGCCACCTGAGAACCCCCACACTTATCAACATCATTCAACAGGGTATTAAAATCCCCCATCACTTGCCAGTTCTAAAAAAAAAACTGAGCCTTAAAAGTATTTAACCTATCCCAAAAACGCTTACGAGAGATTTTCATATTAGGAGCATAAATATTAGACAAAACCCAAGAGAAATTTTCCCTAAAACAAAAAAATGAAGTAGCAACATGATTTTCAAAAGCAAACAACTCAGTACCAACAACCACCTTAGGATTCCAAAACGTTGCCACCCCACCAGAAGCACCATCAGAGTCAACAACTTGACAACCACAATCCTTAAAAAACATGTTCTTAATCCTGTCAACCTTCTCAATGCTCATCTTAGTTTCCTGAATCAAAATAATATCAGGTCGATCTCTTACAATATTTGCAAGATCCTATTTATGAGGATTATTTAATCCTCTAATATTCCAAGAGAGGATCTTCACAAAAGATTCTGCGAGGGACCATTCAGGCCCATCTCAAGCAGAGTAATCTGTGATCCATCAACAATATCACATTTTCTTACCCTCTCCCTTACTTTTTGCAAAGAAGGCCTTCCTCTACCCCTTATTTTCGAACCACAATCCAGCTTCAAGCAATTTATAATAGCCATCCCCAACCCAAGAGCATTCAGATTCTTCTTACTCTGAGACTTAGAGGCTAAATGAACAGTAATCCAGGGCTCCTCCTCCTGAGAAGAAAAATTAGAACCATCAATGATAGAAGAGGTGAGCACTAGCTTCTTAGCAACCAAATCCACTAGTGGTTCAATAGAGGATAGATCCTATTTACCCACAACATAAACCACCAAAGGGGAAACCAAATAGTCCACCTTGGAGGTTAGCAACAACTCCTTAGAGACCATCTTCAGAGGGGTCACCTTCACCGGCTCAACGACCACCAAATCCAATGAGTCAGCACCATCCTCCTCCACCAGATTGATCATCCACTCAACAACACACAAAACCTTCACCCCATCTTCCTCTGAAGGAGCTTCCTCAACCAGGCAAGAATCAGGAGAAACATCAGATTTACCAAGAGAAGGATCCTTAGTCACCACTCCCTCAATAGGCTCAGTAGACCCCTTTTCAAAACCAACATCATTGCAAAGCCCAACCTCCTTCCAAACTTTTTCCTCCTTAAGAGGGACCGAGTTCTTTTTAGGAGAAACCACATGCTTCAAAGGACACTTCTTCACCTAGTGCCCCACCTTGTAGTGGAAGCAGTAAAAAGGGATAGATTCAAACTCAATCTCTTGCTCCCACACACCCAACTTGGAGTTGATCTTTATCATCAAAGGAAGATCCGTAGCCTAGTCCAGAATCACATAAAGTGGAGCATAAACAAGCCTACACCTTGAAGCAGTAAGAATATCAATCAAAAGAAAACATCGAAAAGTAGACTCTATGCCTTTAAAGACCCGCTCATCCCAGAATTCAAGAGGTAGCCTGGGAAAATGAACCCACACTGAAGCTGAGTCAGAGGAAAAAGAGCTCGGGGAGAATCCCGCCTCCCATTTCTTCAACACCAGAGTAGATTTTCTAATAATCCATGGCCCCCCCACCAAAACTTTCAGCAAATCCTCATCACAAGTGAAAGAAAAGGAGAAGAAACCCTTTGCAAGGGCCGCAATCTCAACCTGGCCTTTCAGATGCCACCATTTTTTTACTAGCATACGAACCATTTCAATATTAGGCCGAGGTCCTAGAAACTTACCAACCAAAAATTTCTCCATGGAAAGAATTCCTTTATCAATAATGCAATCAGGCACCGAAATCAAATAATCACCCGCTGACAGGTTTGCAAAGAAGTCCACATGAGGCAAGGAAATTTTCTCCTTAAGTCTAACACCAAATAAAGTTGACCATGCCTTTCCATCCACTAAGGAAAAATCAGTCTTAGCAACATCAAAGATGACAGCTGCCTTGAGAGCCACAACCTTAGACCCCACCTTGTCACAGGAAGTACCATCCTGACCCAGACCTCCAGAGGAAGAAATGACATGTGAGACACCCAGTAGCAAGGACCCACAAGATGTCCCATCTGTTAAACCACCGTCAGCCAGATTTCCAACGTTAGCTTGACCTCCGCCATTAATGCTAGACCCTGGAGCAGAGATTCCCGCCTTGTCAAAATTTTAAAAATCCTTACCTTCAACAACACCACCCGACGACACACCCATTCTCCCCCATCATAACTAGTCTTGTTTGTTCCTATTTATCAATGTTTAATGTAGTGATAGATGGATTAATATATAATCTATCAAAAGTAGTAAATGTTGTGTTCACATATATAATAATATTAAGGCTGTTTTTGGATTTAGATAAAGAGTCAATATAGAAGGAATCTTAATAGTCTAATATGCTATGTTTTCAATTTTATTTTATTGATTTAAAAAATAATAATATATTTTATTGGAGTTCTTTTTTATAGTTTATAATATCAATATGTATAGATTTATGGATTTTACTGTATAACATTTACTAACACCAATGTTTTGGATCATATTTCATGATATATCATTAGGATGAGATTTATTATTCATCATTAGGGTGAGATTGAGTTAGAGTAATAAATGGAAAAAATTAGTAGGACCAGGAGACTTAAATAGATACTAGGAGGGGGAACCAATCCATCAAGAAAATAAAAGAAATTAGTTAGATAACCCTAAGAAAAAGGAGAGATAAAAATGGAATGAAAATTGACAAGTTGAGGAAGATTGAAAATGAGAAAAAAAATAGAGAAATCAAAAACTTGAAAGAGAAAGAGATAAGAGTAAGTTTAGGAACATAAAAATGAAATATGTTTATATATTAGAATTTAAACTTACTCTTATCTAGATTTCTCTTTCACATTTTTTTATTTCTCTATTAACTTTTTTATCATTTTGGGTCTTCCTCAATTGTCTATTTTCCTTCCATTTAAATTATCTATCCATTTCTTCTTAGGGCTAGATGGAAAATTTGTTGTCATTCCTTGTTGGTTAGGTTCCCTCTCCCTATATCTATTTAACTCTCCTAATATGCTTCTAATTTCATTCATTCTCTTCTCTAATTCAATCTCATCTTGATGATGGATTATGGAAAATTATCATAAACATTCTCAATCTCATTTTAATGAGGGATAATGGAGTATAATATTAAATGTTGATGTTGACTATAGGGTGTGAATTTATTAGATATGCCATCAATCCTTTGGATGAGATAATTCACCTATAAGCCTTGGAGCAGGAGCATTTGTACATTTGTAAATGTAGATTTGTTGTTGCATGGAAATATGTAGGTGTTATGTTAATGAACTTTGAAAGCGACATACATCTTATTTAAATCAAAGATATAAGATTTTTACAGTTTGTATAGATGAAAGATTATTTTTTTAGAGGCTTTTTGTATGTGAATTTTGTAATGAGTTATAAACCATATCAATTTTCCCAAACATCTAAACATGTGTTAAGCCATAGCTTTCAAATACATAGAACAAGATAGGAGTACACAATCGATTTGTTAGAGGAAAAAATGAAGACAGTGGTAGAGAGAGATAAAAACTATGGGTGTCTCATGATTTATTCATCGTTCTTTATTTTTTTCATCATTCTACTCTATTTGATTCAAATATTAAAAAGCACTGCTGACTTCACATAGACAAATATCTTGTAGTAGAAATGGTTCGTACCAAATAGACTGCTAGGAAATATTTCGTAGGAAACGACATATATTTACAAGCAAAAAAAGGGTGGGAAACTCTCAAAAAGACTATTGAAGGAAAAAAATGTTGATGGGGAAGGATGGCTTGGAGATGATGAATGTTTCTCCCATGCCATGACCAGAATCAAAGATGAAAAAGTAGAGCTAAAGCAAGCTGAAAAGGTTCATACACATATCATAGCAGACTTAGCTAGTCAACCATCAACCTCAAAAGCGAAACGAATAGAACCAACACTACTAAATTTGACACCATTTTTCGATGGAAATTTGTTGGTCGTTTGACAAATCTTTGTCGAAAAAGCGACGAAATGACGAAAAAAAAATTGTCACTATTTTTTCGTCACAATGTCGATGACAAATTAAACATCAAAATAACGACACAGATTCGTCGGTTGTCGGCATCATAAAATGACTCGGATGTTTGTCGAAATATCGATGAAAACTTTGTGTATCCACTGACGAATTACAACCAAAATGCAATTGCAATGACTCTTCTGAAGCATCAAAAGAACACCAGAAGTTCGTCGCCATTTCGACGAAATGGGAAAGTATTTACGACGAAGCCTTCATCGCAACTAAGCAACTTCGTCGAACCTTTTATGTGATTCGTCGGTGGTGTTCATCGAAATTGCAACAAAATGGGCAAGGAGTTACAACGAAGCCGTCGTTGAGCTAAGCAACTTCGTTAGCCCTTTTTTGTGATTCGTTGGTAGACTTTGTCAAAATTAGGACGAAATGGACAAGGAGTTACAACGAAGCCTTCGTCGCAGCTATAGCAACTTCGTCGGACCTTTTCGGTGATTCATTGATTCTGTTTGTCAAAATTTTGACAAAACAATGCAAATTTTTTTAGTCTATGTCTTGCCGATGACTTCGGTCGGAAAGACAGATCCAATGTCACACTGATTTGACCTCTTCAAGAGTTTTGAACACTGCTGGTTATCAGCAAGACATTCTGAGGGTCTTGCTGATTAAATAAGTGTCTAAGAGCAAGTAAACAAATGGAACCTATTAATTTTCTTGTTTTGGGGTTCTTTAAATCATATAATAGATACCATCTTCTTGTGTATAATGTACTTACATTCGTATTTGAATTCGAGACCAATTGTCATTGCACATTCCATTTTACTTGCACAGAGTATTCTATAAGCAATATATTGATAATGCCAAATGATTTATGGTGTTGTACAACTCTACCTATCATCACAGTTCTATTTTTCCCCCCGAGAGAATCTTGCAAAGACAAGTTTACAATACCAAGTCAAATAATATGAAAAAGACTTACTTCCATACAAATTAAATGATTATTCTCACAATGGCAATTGTCTACTTACAACAACAATTCCATGAAAGGTTATCCATGATTCATAAGAGATGATTGATCATACATACAGACTGCAAGATGCATAGAAAAAACATTACACTTGAGAACAACCAAGGGATAACAAGGGAAGGAGTTAAGAAACGTCTGGAATGAAGAGAAAATGTGTAGGGAAAATTTTGAGCAGTGTCAAGAGAATAGAGCTTATAGAACATATTCTTGACCTAATCAAGCTCTTGAACAACTTAAACAAAATTAAAATACTAACACATACATGAGACATGTAATGAACTTCCAATATCTGCTATCTTTTTTTTTTGTATTGAAAATAGTTTAAGGTCCATTACATGTCATGAAAATGCCTATCCGACATTAGGATTAGTACAACATCAAAGCATTTCCATAACAAGAAATATACCGTATCAATACTTTACACAACAAGAAAGAAACCAAAAAGCACCAGTTGTTTTCAAAACCAACATAGATAATACAAATTGTTGTTAACAACACCACAGGTTGTTGCTATTCAAATCAACGTAAACAATACATAGTGTTGATTACATTCTCCTCATTGCCGACTTCTTCAATATCAAGGTTCGCCATTGTTTCTCCTTGGGGGTCCAACTGCTAGTGGCCACGTTGTCTTTCTGGGTTTGCAACTTCATCAATTCCTCTCTAGAGCTCATCAAATGTCTACTGGAACAACACGGTCTCTTCCAAGCTCAACCTACAGGTGGGTCCACTTCTTAGATCCTCTCTGGTATTGTTAGCAACACCTTCAGTTATTGAATTCTCTATTGAGATCTCCACAAGAGTTGAAACCTGTAGAGAAACAAAGTAGAAAGTGAGTCTCTTGCAAGACTCAGTAAGTACCCTCTTGATACCCTTAAATTTATCATCATTTCTCGCCTTCCACAAATGCCACATGATCTCATTGGATAAGAAATACCAAAATAGCTTACAATCAAACTTGAGCTTGAAATTACAAAACAAAATATCATGCCAATTAATTTTACCATTGCTATTCTAGACCTTCAACTTATGGCAGAATAAGTACCAAATTTTCTGAGCATAAAAACATTCAAAAAGAATATGTTTGATAGTTTCTGGAGTCCTACAGATACTGCAGATTTGAACACTTTCATGGTTAGATTTATAGGGATCTATCTTTTTCATTAATGGAGAGGTAGGTAAAGGAGAAATAATTATAATTGTAACAATATTCATAGTCTAGTAAATTATGTTCGTAATTTGTGTTCAATGGACCTCAGTTTTATCATTATAATGCCCATCTAATACCATATTTTAATCTAGGGTTCAACTATCTCGGATCTAAAGAAGCACCTTCAATTAACCATTTAAAGTACTATAAAATAAGGTAAGACTTTTACTTGAGAAAGATTGGGTACACTTGTAGTATTAAAGTTCTCATAATCATCAGGATTTATTGGCACACAGACACAACCTGCAACATATGAAGTAATGGATGACTACAAGTTAGTGAAATGGTCCTTAATATGTGAGTGGTTTGCAAATTGATTGGTAGAAAATAAGGTTTCAAATAGATCTACATGAAAAATTATGAGGACAATCTACTGTAATCATCAAAATAAATGAAAAGTGTAAAGGAAAGAGCCAAGCTACATCTCTAGAGCCTACAAAAAAATACATGCAAGAAACATAAAAAAAGGAACAAACCAGTTTTTGGATGAATACAAAATGGTGCCTTCAGCAAGTGATTCATATGCTTTCACACCTGACACAAGACATTAAGAAGATTTTAGTCTTCCTCTATGAAATTAACTACTTACAGAATAAACCCAGAAACCAATATTATATACCTCCATGTCTAGCCGAGGGTAGGTATAAGAGAAAAAAAATTCTTCAATGCAATGCCGAAAAATATCAATGTGTGTGTAGGTTTGTATTACTCAAAATATCATTTCACTACCTAAGGAAAAATACCAAAGTGATGTTTTAAATTTCAATCTTCACATAGGCTCCCTTATTGCTACACATGCATATACAAGCATTATTTGAGCTCTAAACTATTCAAATATTAAGGATTTAATTAGCTATAAGATGGAAAGTTGTTGTTTAGACATAATCCATCATCTTTTACATATCTTTATTCACTCCTAGCGCTTCAGATAAATTTGTGTAAATGAGACAGAAATGTGAATCTTTTATGACAAAGAAAATTCTTAAAAGGAGGGGGAGAGAGAAAAGGGTAGGGGGCAAGAGAATGCTTGAATGTATAGCAAAGTATAACATTTTGATCATTATAACAATGAAACAAATCTTAAGTTTGAAGCATTAATATCATTTACAACATTTATGATCAAGAATGAATGTAAGTAGAGAAACTTTTGCATACCTGCAGATGGTACAAAATTTCATGGTTAAATTGAAGCCTCCCATCAACAACAAGATCCAAATATAAGTGTATCTATCTCAATAGCCTCTAAAACCTTCGGATCTATTAATTTTTCCACTAACCTGTTATGCACAAAATTCAAATTTTAGAGTTATGTCACCACTAAAAATAGAAGAAACAGAGCTTTGAAACCAAATCCACACACAACACAATGTGGTATTCATACAAAGCCATACAAACAAACTAAACTCAACATTGGAATGGAAACAACTTCAAATTATGATGTAGAGCATGGATTCAGGGTATAAAGAATCATTTTTCTGCCACCATAGTGAAAAGTTAGCACTTTCTTTCATCTTTGCATATTGGTTTGATGCTTCAAATGATGCATTTCTTATATTGAAAAGTGCATTACCTTATTGAGCTTCTCTTTGTTTCGAGAATAGTTTTAATATTTTCTACTTAACAGACCAACCATTGTGATTGGAAGCTCATTTGCCCCCCCCTCACATCACTCTCAATTCCCATACCCAATCATATAACATTAATCATTCATTCATCCATTAATAACATATAACATTCATTCATTAACATATAACATTATTCATTCATTAACATATTCACATTCATTCATTAGTTCATATATTATTCATTCTTTTAGTTTTTACATATTATCAAAATATGGTTGTCATAATATGATTACAATCACTTTTTTTTTGTTTCTTTTTTAAAGCTAAAAAAATCTAAAGTGGAGTATCATTTTCTAAATCATCTAGTTGTCCC
>VDFB02049217.1:134352767-134405322 GCA_007258455.2 Sequoia sempervirens | reverse complement strand
CATATACCCCTTGCATCATCTCCTCCCTTTCGAGAGCACACCTGTGTTCTCTTGAACCCACATGTCCTCTCGAGGGGGCATCCTTCATCCCTAATTTTCATCATTTTTTTCCCTTCCTAGTCATTCAAAGGAATGACTAGGGAATCTTTCCCAATCTAACCATCTTCTTCTAGGTTCTATGTTTTAATATTATTTGAAATTATGCTACTTCATAACACCATCTCAAAGAGGGACAAAATGTAGACACCTAAATTTGGACACTTAATTTATCCAAATTTATCCCCTTTCGTCTAAGCATCCCCTTATTTGCATTAATTAAGTAATATTGCTATTATTTAATTAATATCCTTAATTTTTCCAAATCCTTAAGGTATTTAATTAATAAATAAATACATTATCTCTTTAATCCTCCTTTTCATCAAATAAATTAAATAAATATGACATTTATTTAATTCCTCACATGTCACATCCCTTTTCTTAATCCTAATTATTCTCCTAATCTCATCATTAGGGATGTGCACATGCCTAATCCTTGATTAGGATGTGTCACATCCTCCAAATTTTGCAAATTGCCCTTTAATCTCTCTTAACCATCTAACCCTCTTCTAATCATAATTAATTTATGGTTAGGATGTGCACACCCCTAATCATCATTAGGGTCGCATCCTCCATAATTTCCCACTTGCCTCTACTATGTCATCTATTTGTCTAATCAGGTACTTGCACAACCTTAATCACTTAATTAGGTCAACCTAATCTCCATTTCATTTATGGAATGTGTCCTAAGTCAACCCTATTAAATGCTTTCTCCTTTTGGAGAAGGCACCCCTTTCCCCATGTGAATTTTTAATTTGCATTTAATCCCCCAATGCATTTCAAAGAATTTTAAATTATTTCTTTCATTCCTATGTGGATATTTGAGGAATTTTTAATTCCTCACATGTCCTCTCACCCACATGTGGACAAGGACCTCCTTTATGAAGAGATCTTGTCCAAATCCCAAGGTACTATGTAGTACCTCCATGTCATGTCCACATCATCTTTTTCAAGCCACTTCACATGCCACATGTCAAGATGTGAGGGCTTGTGAGTTCTCAACTCACCATAGCCCTACATCTTGGCCTTGTTGGTTTAATCTCAACCATCCATTTCTCTAGAGAATTCACATTATCTATAAATAGCCCCTCTTTTCTCTCATTTTAGGGGATCGTTGTGCTAACCAAACTCTTGCAAATTTTTCATTTGAGCCATACTTAGCCAAAAACTTTCATTTGCATCCATTCCCATCCATTTCTTATCCATCTTGCATCCCACACTTGTAATCTTTTGCCATCCAAGGAGCATACACAACATCAAAAATCAAGGGCCAACCAAAGGATCGATTCAAGACAAGGTAAATCAGCTCCTTTTGTTATCTTTACTTTGTTTTTTAATCCAGCTAGGCTAATCTTGAGGTGTTAGGTGTTTAGGTGGTTTCTTACATGTTTTGTGTTGCTGCTCGTTCCTGGGACCACATTTTCTCTTGATCACAGTTTCATTATAAGGTTTAATTACCAAAACGGGGTTTGACTAAGGCAAACCCCCATTCACCTAATAAACAACATTATTCTCTCTTTGATGTGTGATTACAAATTTTAGGTGAAAAATCCTTTGAATAGAAAAATTGAAGAAAGTTGCAAAGTTTTCAAAGTCGCAAGAAAAATTATCATTTCATGAAACCTCCTCTACATAATTTATTTCTGGTTGTTCGATAGTGAGAATCAAGAATCTAGAAGTGTAGAGAACATAAGAGAACCCAAAAATAGATTTTAGAGAACCCTAGCCATGACCCATTCACCATAGGGTTAATGAGTCCTTAGTGAGCTTCAAAAGGTGACTTTTGGTGAAAGGTACACATCCTTTTTCTAACCCCATTAGATGAACTGTGTAGCTCATCTAATGAAGTATGTGTAGAATTTGTATCATGTACTATTGTATCCTTGTTATCTTGTAGGATGTCTTCATCAGGATTACTGTCATTGTCATGATCACTAGTTTGTTCAATGTCTATCTGAAGCATTGTGTTATCCATATTGCTGCATTAGAGAAATGTTAAAATCATCTTTCTATGTTGGTTTCTTGTAAATTTGCAGCCTGTGACCATTGACCAATAGTGAGAACCTAATAGAATCTATAGTTTGCAACTTGACTACTCCATTTGAAAAAACTTGTTATATTTCATATGGTCCTAACCACCTTGTTTGTAGCTTCCTTTTATAATCTGTATACCTTGAGTCATATAATAAAGACCAGTCACCTACAGTAAATTATTTTGTATTTATATACTAATCATGTCATTGTACTTCTCTATTTTAGAATAATCTCTGTGTGATGCATGGCCTTCATTCTAATCTCATCCAATCCATTCAAGTTATGTAGTCTTTCTTTTTGTATTGTTGTCAAATCCATAACTAGTTCAAATATTTTTTTGAGTGTCTTATATTCAAATTCAATGGGTAGAATTGTTACTTTTCCATACACCAACTCATAGGGTGTAAAGCTTGTTGTTATCTTCCATGTTGTCCTATAGGCCCATACTGCCTCAGGTAACCTGGTTGCCCAATCTTTTCTATGAATCCGCACTTTTTTGGTCAATATTTTTTTGATCTCCCTCTTTGTTACTTCCATCTACCCATTATCTTGGGGGTGATATCTTTTTTACTTCTTATGCCTTATTTCATACTCCTGAACCAATTTAGTGATCAACACTGATGTGAACTATGGAGCTTGATATGTCACAATTTCTCTTGGCACTCCATACCTTGTGAATATTTCTTCATATTGTAATTTGGCTACTTTACCATCTCTAGAAAATTTTATTTCTTTGACTTCAACCTATTTGGTTAGATAATCTATGCAAACCAGGATATACTCCTTGTTATTGGATTCTGGTGAGATTGGACAAATGAAATCTAGCCCCCATTTATCAAATGGTTCTAGTGCGAACTGTGGTTGCAAAGGAATCTCATTTGTCTTAGTTGTCCTACCCATCCTCTGACATTTGTCACATCTTGTATATTTCATTGAATCCTTATAAAGAGCTGGCCAATAATAGTCAGTGGTGAGAATCTTAAGTGAAATCCTCTTTGTTACAAAATGTCCCCCATGGGCTTCATCATGGCAAGCTTTGAGTATGTCATAGACCTCATCCTCTCTTATGCATCTCCTCATAATATTGTTTGGACCTGTATAGAACAAATAACTAGCTACCCAAGAGTATGGGAAACTTTTATGCACTAACTGCCTCTTTTCTCTAGAGGAGAATTGATGTGGTATCTTCACTACTACTAGGTAATTTGCAATATCAACAAACCAAGGTGTCTGCAATGTTAGAGAAAATAGATGTTCATTTGGAAAAAATCATCAACAACACCTTCTACTAATTGAGTGGGTGATTTAGAAAGAAAATCTACCACCACATTTACCTTACTAGGTTTATCCACTATGGTGATATCAAATTCCTACAACAATAACAACCATCTAACAAGTCTCCCACCAACCACATGTTTATTCATTAAATACCTTATTGTAGTGTGTTCAATGTGAATGAAGACTAGATACCTTTTAATATAGTGCCTAAACCTGTTACATAGACAACTGCCAACATCTCTTTTTTGCGATTGTATAGTTGAGTTCTTCCCCTTGTAAATTTTTGCTAATGTAGTATATGGTATACTCCTTATTACCTTCCTTATATCCAATTATTGCTCCTATGGTAAAGTCAGAAGCATCTGTATGTATGTGGAAATGCAAAGTCCAATTTGGTCCTCTCAAATTAGGTGTTTTTGTTAGGGTTGTCTTAAGTGCTTCAAAGAGTGTTGGCATTTTATCATCCATTCAAATTACATATCCTTTGTGAGTAGAAAAAATAAGGGTGCTGCAATTTTTCTAAAGTCCTGAATGAATCTTCTATAGTACCCTACATGTCTTAGAAAACTCTTGACATATCTTTGTTTTTGTGGCACAGGGAGAGTAGAGATTATTTCAATTTTATTGGGATCCACTTGAATCCCTTCACTTGATACAAATTTTCCTAGCACAATCCCTTGGGTAATCATCATGAAACATTTATCATGAATTAGGGATAGGTTGTGGTCTTGACACCTCTTTAAAACTTTCTATATGTTCTTGAGTGCTTCATCATAGGTTTCTCCATAGGTGGTGAAATAATCCATGTAGATTTCCATTGAGTCATGTGTAAAATCTGAGAAAATGCTTAGCACTACCCTTTGGAAAGTGGTTGGGGCATTACATAATCCAAAGGGTAGAACATAATAGGCATATGTGCCCCAAGGGAATGTAAATGTGGTTTTATCCTGGTCCTCTAGAGCTATTCAAATCTGATTATAGCCACTGAACCTATCTAGAAATGAGAAGTACTTTTTTACTGCTAGGAATTCAAGCACTTGGTCAATGAAAGGTAGTGGAAAGTGGTCCTTTCTAGTGGTGGTGTTTAATTCTCTATAATCCACACATACTATTCATTTCCCTCCTTTCTTGGGGACAATAACTAGAGGTGACACCCATTAATTATTAGAAATAGGGTAAATGAATCCTACATCAAGTAATTTTTGTAACTCAATTTTGATTATATCTCTCAATGCAGGGTTCATCCTCCTTTGGGGTTGTTGAATTGGTTTAAAACCATCATTTATATAGATCTTGTGCATGCATAGGTCTAGATCAATTCCCTTCATGTCATGGTAGTTCCATGCAAAGGTTGCTACGTGTTCCTGCAGCATAGTGGTTAGGGAAGTCTACTACTCAATAGTTAATTCACTATAAACATTCAACATTCTACATGGCATAATTTATAAGGTATTGGATGTTGATTGTATGGATGAAATTTCAAATCCAACAATATCTGGGACACATTGTTGTAGTAGTAAAGAATGGAAAAGCTAAGATACTGATTCTGATGAATTGATAGGTATAATATTTTGCAAAGGATCCTACGAACATGGAAAATAGTCCTATGTTGTGGGTTCCTATCGTAGTTATTTTGTAGAATGTGTGCAATTAAATCATCCTCATCTTTTTTGTTCAATAAAGAGCTACGTTCAATGGCCATGAGCACCTGTAGAGAGTACTGGTCTTCTTCATCTAGGGTAGGTCATATGGTCTACTCCAAATCTGCATGAGGTTGGGCTGATGAATAAAGGACCAACTTCTTGCTCACAGTCCCATTTGAGAGTATCATGTTTCCAAACCTACAACTTATAAATGTATCAGTTGTTGCTAACCATGGTCTTCCTAGAATAAGGGGATAATCTGCAAGGTTAGCTTTTGGCTACAATACTATAAAATCTGTAAGGTACTCCCATGAATCCAAATCTATGACCAAGTCCTCAATGATGCCTTCAGGTTTCACTGTTGACCTATCTACCAACTATAAAATAGTGAGTGTAGGTCTAAGGTTTAATAGTTGCAAGATTTGCATAATTTCCTTAGTCATCACATTGATGGTTTCCCCTAGTCAATCAAGGATTTTTTGATGAGGGTGTCATTTATCTTAATGTCCACAACTGGACTTCTAGGGTCTATGTATTTAGGGACAATGATATTCCCTAACATGATGTCAGCAAGATTCCCTAAGACATGGACAGTATGAGGGTCCTTCATTTTTCTTCTTGGTCTTTTAAGATAAAGGTCTCTCAATTTTTTTATGTAAATTGGAATGTCCTTGATGACTTGTATGAGAGGTATCTTTATACACACATCCTGAAGTTTCCCTAATAGGTCATTTTTAGCTTGGTTTTGATGTTTTTGAATAGCTAAATGTTCAAGGAATGGAGGTTGTGGACTTGATCATCTGGTTCACTTGACTTGACTTGGGTTCTATAGGTGGATTTTTTAAGGCTTCTAGTAAAGGTTCTTCATCCTCCAACTCAATGATTTGAGGGGATGAAGGCCCATCCAATGTTTTCCCTAACCTAAGGTGGGCATCACTCACCTCTACCCCATAAGTTGCGTATTGAATAGCCTCGTTAGTGTAGGCCTATTGAAAAGGCTTGTTATTTGGCTTAGGTGTAGGTTGGGCTAGCAGTTGAGGTTCCCTTGGTGGTTGATATGATGGGTTTGTTGGATTGGGCATGATTGCAAGGGCTACTAGTAATTTATATTTTGGTTTTTCCATTGTTGGCCCTTTTTCCATTGATTTTGTTGTGGTCATTGGGGGTTGTAGTTAGATCCTTGAAAATTTGGTTGTGGTCACATGGGTTCCAATTTGGTTAGGGAATTTTCCCGTGGTTTTGTGTATTTGGCCAAGGCTAAGGATTCTAACTAGAAAAGTGATGATTTATAACTAAAAATTGAGTATTGAAATTTTAAGGATCTTGAGGCATACCTTGTCTTGGTTGTCATGGTCTCCTTTGTGCAATGTAGAAAAACTTCTCATCTTCACCCTCTAGTTCTTTAAAGTTTGTTTGTAGTTGGCCTAGTATTTTGTGAGGATTTCCTCTGCCTCTTCTTACTTTTTCTTCACACGTAGAGTGGTCAATTGAGTATCCAAATGGATTATAATATCTTCTTTCATGTTGGATAGCAAGTTACTCAATTCCACCCTTGATACTCCATTAGATGTCTTGCTGATGAAAAATGTTATTTCCCCCCTTGTCCTCTTGGTAAAGGTTCTTGAATAGTTTCTACAAACTTTACAAATTTCTTCAAAAGGTAGTTGTGATACATCTCCTAGCCCAATAAGATTAAGGGCATCCATGTAGTCATCATTGACTCCTTTTAGGAACACCAACTTCAGGAATTCTTTTGAAAGTCTATTTTGTGGATTCTTTTTTAAGTAGAATTGGAACCTTTCTACATAGTCCTCTAATGGTTCATATTATTTCTGGGACATTCTAAAAATTTCATCCCTTCTTTCAACCCCTCTACAATAGTCCTAGTATTTTTCCAAGAACTTAGTCTTCATAGTGTCCTAATTTGGAACAACATCTCTTCCCAGACCCATAAACCATCTTAAGGAAGCATCTTTCAAGGTTGCTAGAAATATCTTGAGTCTATGTTCATCAGTTGTGTAGTCATAACTCCTACACAGGATGTCAAACTCAAAAAAAAAGGTATATGTATCCTCAAGTTACCAAACCATAGAAGATGGGCAATGTTGAAGGAGGTATATTCTTCAAAATGGCTACTATCTCCTGGATGGTGATTGGGTACTCAAAAGTGACATTTTCTAGTGGGTCATCAACCCCTACATCAACCATGGTTTGAAAGTTCTCCTTTGTATTTGTAGTGGATGTTGGTGAGAGGGAAAGCTATTCTTCAGGAATACCCTCAGTCTAATTACTGGTTTCACCAATATCCACTATAACTTCTCATGATGAGGGGAGATATCTTCCCAAGGCATCTCTTTGCCTCCACATATAATAGGTGGGACTTTGTATATCAATGGATCTTGCACAATGTTAGTGAAATGTTCTAGTATTAATGGAGTAAAACCTAATTGTTCTAATGCTAGAAAATACTAATTTATGAAAACTTGAAATAATAGAAATAAATCCTTGAAATTAGCACCATCCCTGACAATGGTGCCAAAAAATGTAGAGGCCTACTAATGTTTAGGAAACTTTTTGTCAAACACAATTCAAAGGGGGTCTTACTAAACAATTCACTAAACCCTTGAAAGACCTTCATTTAATTTATCAAACAGGACTAATGTAAACTTTTGATGATTTTAGCATTGTATGTGCTTTCAAAGACTCTTCACTATATATATCATCCTAGCATAGGTGTTTACACATAATAGAAATCCTAAATTGCATAATAGTGAAAAGAGGTAATGTTAAAGCTATTGCTACAAGTACTTAAAACTTAAGACTATGACTAATTTATTGTCAAAAAATAAATTATGTAATTAAGTAACACTTGCTAACTCAACTAAATTGACTAACTTCGGAGAACAATGCATGGAACAATTAAAGCATGAATACTGGACAAAATCTATTTCACATTCATCACATGAAGAATCTTATTAATACAAACATAATTATGAAACTAACTATTGTAACAAAAATAAATGTACATGAAATAAAATGGGGAATAGTTACCTTGAGTGGCCCGTGCTCAAGTGAATGTCTCCACAAAGTGAACTCAAATCTAACTCTGCATACTATATTAACATAACAGTAACTAAAAAATATCTCATTTCATAATTCAAGATATCACAATCCAAAGAGATTCTCCTAGAATATCTTATTCATAAGATCATGATTGAGAATCAAAACATTATCTATATTATAATAAAAACTAACTGAAAAGATCTATCTAATATTTTTTTTTCCAACAACTAAATAACTCAACCATCAAACTATTCATATAGGTATGAGGGATTATTATTATAAAAAGGACTCAAAATAGAAATCTAAACATAAATCACCACTCCCTACAAAATAGATCTTGATAAACTCTTGAGTAATCAAAGTACAACTGAAAAGGAAGAAGAATTGAAATATGATTGTAAATTTTGCTATAACGGTTTTAAATGAAATGTGGACTATAGAAATAGTCACATTAGATTCCCAAATGTAGCAAAATTCTTCTCCATCAGTGGTTTTATTAAATGATTTGATGATTCACAACAATCTTGATAAGTAGACACCTTCATTTATGCAGTTGCTACATTCTTCTAACTTCCCATGCATTGCTACTAAAACTCCCTTTGGTTGCGGGTTGTGCCTTCCAATTATTGCAGGCTACCTGGCTCCATCTCCTTAGCTGCAAAGAGTTAGTTCACATAACATCTACACAATACTAATTTTTAGAATTTAAACATAGATATTCATTGTATTTCATACATATCCACATATTAACCATACAATAACTATCATATCATAATCATATTCCCATAGACTTTAAACCAGATCCAAGTTTGCATAATGATTATAAAAGATAGTAAAGTTTCAGGGATATATAGGAAATAAGTGTCTAGAGATTTCTAGAGCATGCATTGAAATAACAAAAAACTAGCTAATGTTAGGACTCATCATGCATCATCTCTTATTGTATCCACATCTATCTATCTCCTACCCAGTTCATAAATCAATGTATCTACACCTCTATTTCAATGTATCTACTTCTTTTTATGGCCTACCATCATCCAATCATCCAAAATCAACCTTATCCCTAATATGAGCTTAATCAAATCCAAATTTAAGATTTAGTAAATCCCCCATAAGTTATTTTAATATCAAAACAAATGCTAACATTTCTTATTCCACTTTCATCTAATCATTTATTCCCATCCAATTTTATCTTTCATCTTAATCCAACTCATAAAATCATTGTCATGAATACATTTTTCTTTGATGAGTCCCCTCATTATGACCATCCCAAAAATTCATTTGAAACTAATGATGATGATAGTGTTGTTTATCAAGACAAGTATGAAATTAAGCCCCTCGATTTCATAATCACTAGAAACATTTTCCCAAGCATCCATTTTTCACCCATCCATAACCAACCACCTTGTAATCAAGGGAAATGTAGTACAATCTACCCCACTATACCTTCATGCATATCTAGTTAGCACATGATCATATTCCCCATCCATATGATCTCCATCCTATCCTCCATCCTTATCCATACCTTAATCCTATCCCCCATCTTATTCCCTATCCATATTCCAACCTCCATCTTTCTATAAGGTCCCCTTTTCCTTCACCCCTAATCCAAATCCCATATCTAATTATTTCCCAATTTTTGAACATAATCCTACACTATCCAAATCATACCTTTTAGATATCATCCAAATACTCAAAATATGAACAATCAAGATCAATTCTAAGGCCTTCATGATCAAGGAATCTTGAATATTTTTCATGTCAAATAAAATCCATGATCTCAAGGCCTTGGATACATAGTCCAAAACTGTTGGTAAACCCTTTGTTCCTCCTAAATTCACTTCTTCCAAATCTATAATAGGTACCTCTCATTGCTCCTCTAAATCATTTACTTCCATCCCTCCTCCTCCATCATATTAATCTAAAATAAAATTCATCATCCCTCCCTCATATTTCAAATCCATTTTGGGCCCTTATGTCCCAAAAACCACCTTTACACATCCCTTATCCTTCCCGTCCATTTTGTGTCCCAAAACCCTCCAACCCCCATTAGGACCAAGAAACACACACATCTATGAATTATTTCTAAAATTTCCCCTCATCCACCTCTCATATACTATTCAAACCATCTATTATCACATGCCCATTCTATTAATTGATAAATATAAGAGTACACAAAAATCCAAGGATCACTAGGTCCCCTCAAAATGAGATGAAAAATAAAATAAAATGTTGATCCAAAATAGATAAATAAATCCAAAAGGCCACAAAGCTCCACCAAGAAAAGATAAAAATAAAAAACCATGTGGATTCCAAAGCAAAAATAAAAAAGCAATACATGCGAAAGAAAAATCCAAATTGGCATCCAAATCTCTAAAATTATCAGGTCCATGTCTATGTCTCATCACCTCCCATATAATAATATTCCATCTCCTACATCCATTTTGGTTTACTAGGTCCAAAAATACACCATCCTATATCCTCCACCATCCCATAAATCTATTATAAATCTCCACCAATCATGATTTGTGGAAATTTTGTCCCTAGTTCCCCTTAATCACATGGTATCTTCCCACCCATGCATCTCCCCTCCCTTTCATTATCATATCCTATTTATTATACCACATATATCCCCTAGTACATCCCTTTCATCCTTGCCTTCAAATAATCCACCCTTACTCCAAAGGTACCTTGGAGAGTTGTACCATCTAAACAACAAGGTTCTACTAACCTACAATGGTTATCATCCATTAGATCTCCTTAATTTGGTATTAAAAAAATATTTTTGAGCTCTTCCACCCATCCATTATCTTCCCAATCTACTTATCCCCTTATTATCCTCCATCCTCATCCATCTAACTCCCTCCTATCCAAAAATCCCAAAAAATAGAAAACAAAAATAATAGTAAAGAAAAATAATTCATCCAATGGTGAAAACCTAACAAAAAAGTGCTTTGGGAAATTATCATGATGAAAAATAAAAAATCATCATGCATAATCCCCCCATAAACTTCCACACTAAACTTGAGGGAAAGCTTCATCCACTCCATCATGTGTACTACATCCTATATTCCCCCATCTACCTACCATCTCTCATCTTTTCCAATACCTCCTACCTTCTTTTGATCTTGATAATGATAGGGTTAAACCATCCAATCATGCTTTGTGAATAGAAACATTAATTTCTCTATAATACATAATCCTTTCATATCCTCCATTCCATGCCTCTTTTATTACCTTGAACCTTCAAACTATCTCCCCAATCCCACCATCCCATCATGCCATTTTTCATGAATTTGTTATAATTTCTCATAGTTGTTTTGACTATTCCCCCACATTACATCTAAAATGCACCCTTTCCTTCCCACTATATTGAATCCTTACATATTCATCCTCCATCCTCATGAATCCTTCTATCTTTTCCATCCATACTTTTTATACTCCCTATCCTCACACTTCCTCTAACTCACCAATTGTATCAAATTATATTCTCCATCGTCCTATATAATCCTTTCATGCATCCTAATTCATTGTTATATATGGCATATCTAGAGTGTGGCATGTTCTTCTAATATTATTTTATCCTTGGACATCAACTTTGCATGCCTCCATCCATCCATCCATCCATCCATCATGACCCCTTACTTCCATCTATTTCCATCCACTTTATCTTCTTATCATTACCACAATTCATTGTTCTTAGCCATGGTCTTCCATTTGACACTAGTATCTAGATATATGCTACCTCTATTCCATATAACACCATATCTCCTAGTAGTATAACATTCCTTGAAATCCAAATCATAATTAAATCTTAATCCTTGCAATCTATATATGCAATCTAAGAAAATCATCCAATTGCAACCTTGGTGTTGTTCCCATCCTTGTTGCAAGCCTTGATAAAATATAATCATCATCATTATTTTTAGACATATCATTCCTACATCAACAACACTTGTTCATCATCTATCAATAATTTCTAGCTTCTCATCTTGATCAAGGCAACATCATGTTTTTCTTTGTGTCATTTATGCAAACTTTCTTGCTTGTACATGCATTATATTTTTGCTTGGATCTATGTTGATCCTAGTAGCCTACCTTCTATAGCAGTATCACAGCCTTTTATATCATAATTCTATCCAACATATGGTTGCAAGTGACTTGCCTTTAACTACACAAGGGACACATTGTCACCCTGGTTCCTTACACCTTGGTGCATAACATCTTGTACTATATCTAATAAAGAGTGCTTAATCCAATGCAACATCCTCTATTCATTATATCTTCATCTCTTTCATGGCATATCTCCTTAATATCTCCTTCCTTTTCTATCTTGCATATTTTCATCCTTTTGATAGAATACCCATGTTCTCCAAACCGACCTATATCCACTTGAAGAGGGATCATCATCCCTGTCATCATTCCTCCTAGTCATTTTTCTAAATAATTAGAGCATCCAAAAAAATTCATGTGGACACCTAAAATTAATGCATTGTCAATTACCTAATAAATTGAATATTTCCTCCTTATTTATCCAATTAATTATCTCATTTTTATCCCCTTATTAATTAAATAATATTCTATGATTTAATTAATAAAGTCATAATTCACCCACACCCCATTTTTAGCCTAAGCTATGTAATCATCCTTCTTCTAATGTCCACCTTAGGTAAATTAATTTAAATATATACTTATTGCATCCCCCCATCTTCATCCTAAAAATTAAATAAATATCTTATTTATTTAATTTCCTATTTTCCTCCACTTTTCACTAATTTGGCTAAAATCAATTAGTTCCTTAATCACCCACTTGCATGACCGAGCCATTGATTTACTCCCTTAAATCCTCCACATCCTCCAAGGCATACAAAGGCATCAATAATTTACACACAAGAATATGGGCCTTGCAAATGTGATATGGGATTTTTTACAAGTCACATGGGTCAAAGTACTTGCCCATCCCTCAAGGGTACTCCCAAGTACCCTTTCCATCTTGGCCATCTATCTTTTCAAAGAGGATTCTCTACCATGGTTTTTCCTTCAATTTTGAAACATCCCAATCTCACCAATCATGTGAGGACACTTTTTCTTCTCTCATTCTCCCAAGTTTCTCAACTAATTTTATCCCTTGATGTATACTTTGATCCCATCCATCCAAACTGGTATCCTAAAATTCATAAATTGAGGCTAACTCAAGCCATTATCATAACTTCATGAAACGAAACCTTATGTTGTAGGTGAAGTAACTCACATAACTTAACATCCAAAAATATTGAGCAAACCACCTTACCATGATGCAACAAGGGTTATTTTGGTGATAATCCTTTTTTTCATCATGTTGTACAAATCTATATATTTAATCTAAGTGTTGCATTTTATTTTGGGTAGAATTGCAAGCTAATATTTATTAGCTTATTATTTATGTTAAAAATTTAAAATACACAACTTAAAAAGTAAATAATTCCTCTAATAGAATCTATTAGCCCACATGGACATGTTGGCACTATCAATTCAATGCCATGAGATATGAATTGCAAGATAGCATTCTCGAGACCATAACAATTAATTAAGTTTAAAAAATTGTTACATTGGATTTTCTACCAATATGAGGAGTTCTTTAAGAGTTTTAGGAAATTAATTTAGTTTTTTTGTGGATTAACCTAATGACCAATTGTAGGTTTAGACAAAACATTCATAGGTGCAATAGATTACAAGAACATTCATGTCAAATTTTGAATTTTTTTCTCTCAAGGCACTTAAGAAAAATAATTGGACTAATGTATCCTAAAAATATTAAGATGCATGAATAGAAAAATGATACCTCTATCAACATAGACCATCACAACCTAACATGTTGACATTTTCCATTCAATGTCATATGGTGTGGAATACAAAATATTGCACATGACAACCTTACACTAAACAAAATTGACAATTTTTACAATGTTTATATTGTTTCCACTAGAAAGAAAACCATCAAGAGTTGTGATAAATTGAAAGATTATTTTTTAGATGGACCTACTACCTAGTTGTAGGTTTAGACAAAAAAATGTAGGCTATAAGGTTCGAGAATAGGTGCATCAAAATTTGGAATTTTTTGATCTCAGGGCTCTTAAGAGACTTTTTCAAATTGATGTAGCTTGGATGGATTCAAGTGCATGGGAAGTGAAATGAAACTTATGGTAGCATTAACAACCCACCTAGATATGTTGGCATTATCCATTTGATTCCACAAGGTGAAAACATAAAATATTACTCTTAGCACCTTATATTGAACAAACTTGATGGTTTTTACAACATTATGTTTATTTCCATCATAAGGAAAAATTTTAATATTGGGATAAGTAAAGAAATGATTTTGTGCATTGGCATAATCATTAGCTATATTTTTAGATAAAACCTTTGTCGGTACCATGGTTTGAGAGAAAAATCATGTTAATTTAATACTTTGTTGGACCAATGTAACCTAGAAGGATTAGGATGTATAAATAATAAAATGATACTTCAAGTAGCATTGACCTACCCATGTAGATGTGTTGGCATTCTCCATTGGTGCTAAAAGGAGAAAAATATATAACATTACTCTTAGCACCTATACACGTCAAACAGAAGTGATGCTTTTAATAAAATTACAGCTATGTCACTATAAGAAAACTATGAGGAGTTCAATGTGTAGACACTGAAAAATGTCCTAATTGATATCATACACTTGAATCAAATTTTTTAACATCATTTCCTCTTTATCTATCCTCTTTTCGCTTAATTAGTTCAATTAGCCTAGATAATTAATTAATTGCATCATTTTTCGTTTAATTGGCCTCATTAATTAAATTAGGTTAATTCACCTATTTTTGCACTAACAATTCATCTCATTAAAGTGCATAGATAAAAATATTTAATTTAATCTCCTAAGTCATCTTATTTTATTAAATAACCCTAATTTATTTAATTAAATATCATTTCATCCCCCTCCCTTATTTATTAAATCGTCTAATTTAATAAATATCATCTAATTCCTCTAATCCCCTAATTGCATAAATTAAACCTTGTTTAATTAGCAATTAAACTAATTATTCCTCTAATCAAAAGGAATATTCTCTATCCTTTTTGCACAATTAAAATTTTGTTTTAATTTGTAAAATATCTTTTTTCTCACCCTAATGGAATATTCTAAGGAATATTCCCTCTCCTCCAATCAACTCACTTAGCTTCAAATGCAAGTTAACCTTCAACCTTTTGAACAAGTTACCTTTGACCTGTGTGAGCAGGTCAAAAATGTGTTTGTTTGAGGCAAGTGTGAGCCTTTGATTAACTTTCATCTTGCATTCTCATTTGTTGATGAGAATCCATGATCCATGCCTCTCATCTTCTTCGTCCTAAACCGTTGATTAAGCTTTTTGATCTCAACCATCCATTCTTCATTTGCTCTCCTATAAATAGATCACTATTTGGAGAAAAATGGATCCATTTTTTATTGCAAACTTATGTTGTTAAATTTACTCACATCCATACTCTCAATTTGCATACATTTAGCTTATTTTTAGTTTATTTTAGTTGCATAATAGCTTCAAGCTTCCATTAATGGCTTCCGCATCCATCCTAGTTTGTAAATAAATTAGGGTTTTCATCTTTTAGCATCATTTTAGCTTAGATTGGCTTAGATTAGCTTAGCAATTGCATAATTAGATCATTTATAGCATAAAATCATGGTAACTTAGCCTGCATCATATTCATTTTGTGCATAATTTAGGTTTTTCATACATCAAACATCATGGTTTCATTGATTCTCTTCCATAGAATTGACTGGAACAAGCTCACTATCATGGGATTGGGAAAGGGTTGTCGGTCCACATCAACGCGACACCAATTCCACAACAAGATAAAGTTTCAATAGATTAGAGTAGATGTTTTCTTTAAAGCTTTCATAAATTTAACATGTTAGGTTTTTTGATAAAATGTTTACTTTCAATTTTGATTGATTGATCTTTTTCAGATTCGAGTATTGGTGGCTCTTTTATGCTTCTATTCTTCATTGATCAAGCATGATTTGGCCCATAACGGTATTTCACATCGACATTCTGGCACTAGAAGGAGGGAAAACCGATCATTTAACTATATTTTAGCTTGAAATCCATGTTCATGTTGTTTTGCAGGTTGCAGTGAAGCCCAAAACACAAATAGAGATGCTATCTCAATAGTGTCACCATATAGCGATGCCCAAGCAATTTGATACAGTGACGTGTATTTAAATTTGAAGTATCGTGGATCAAAAACAGTGATGCCCACCTTCACCAGACTGACGCTTTTAAAGTTCAAATCATGATGCACTTGTTTATAGTGACGCCCAGCAAAACAGCGACGCAATCATGTTCACTGGCCTCTCTGCAGAGTGACACTCAAATTCACCAGAGCGACGCCCAAATTTCAAATTGTGATGCCATCGTGTGCAGCGATGCTCAACCAGGGTAAGAAACTTCACGCTTGTTTTTTTAACATGTGACTTAATTTCTTTTGATTATCTAATCATTGATCGATGTCTGACTATGTTTTCATTATTAGACTAACAAGTTTTTGGAGGTTTTAAGGCATGGAACGAAATTGAATACCTTCTCTTATATCTAAACATTCTATAATTATAACTAGTGTTCATCGTTTTGGGGCAATTATAACCCAATTTCATGCTTTTTTGCCTTCAATTTTAGGCAACGCACTAGTTTTCCATTGGGTTTAAAATGAACATTCAAAGTTGGATAAAATGGACCCTCACATCAAATCTTTCAATCGGGCTTGAAATTGAACAAGGCAAACTCGTCTTTCAATTGGTGCTCTAAAAAGAACTCATCATTGCTTGGAGGCTTAAAATGAACTTGTGCTTTAATTATCTTGTAATTTTCTTTGAAATTTGTGTCATTCGAATGTGTATGCACTTCTCTCATGCTTCACGACGATCTTGAGAATCAAAAGAATTTTAGTGACATTGGTTGTCTAAAAAATTGCCTTCATCTTTCAATTTGGGTTTAAAATTGAACAACCATGCTAGTGTGAGAAAAGGCATAGTGTGTGTTCTCTCTTTGTGCATGCAAACAAAGATGGTCGAACTATGAATGTACTTACTTGCTATTGTTTACCTTTAGAGGGCTTGCCTTGGTGGGAAAAAGTACTCACCCCAAGGGAATGACCCAAGCAGTAACAAGCATAAGCTAAGCTCTTCCAAACCACTATATAAATTTGTGGTTTCGATGAAAATCATAATCAATGGGAAGCGGTGCATGATAGCTCTCCCCCAATATCTTTATGATGAGTAAATCCCTTGTTCTAAAGGTTGGGAGACCTCTCACAAAGATTTTATCATTTCCTCCCTAAACTGGATGCCCTTATTATGAACCTTTGTGTAGTAGCCAAAAATCCCTAATATTTGTTAATGTCAGGAGGTCGGACCTCCGAAGTTGTCCCACATATTTGTGGTTCTTAGTAGAGATGAAAAAAAAATTATGGGAGATTCATGAGAACTTGAATCTTGGCTGACCCGAAGAAGTGAGTGTCGTGGAGGGGAGTCAGTGTGATCAAGCTTCTAATCATCTGCTTTGAATAAGCGCAGCTGGAGAAATCCAAGTGGGAATACAACAAATATAGCCATTTCTATCCTAGGGTTGTAATGCTTGTGATTCAGTTTAACACTTTGCTTGATTTCAAAACGATCCAAAAACAAACATTCACTATCCAAAATTTCAAACACTTTGGCTTAAATATGGACTTCTTGAGTTAGCCTTGATATTACTGCTTGTCCTAAGGATTTATCCTTAGCGATTTCTAAATATCTTGACATTAATCTCAAACCCATATTTACCAAAGACAACATAGGTAATTGTGGCTTTAATCTCATGATTTTCACGAAATGGACATTGCAAAAGTTATGATGTTTTGACATAAACATCTAGCTTGAAAACATAAGAAAAAGACAAATGTTTTTGGTAAAATCAATTCACCTAAGCAAAAGATAAATTAACAAATGAACCCCAAATGAATTTGGAAACCGATTGCTCTCGTTGAACAACCTAATCTTCTAGGTGTTATAATTCAGCCAAACTTTGATCTCATAAACGGTGAACAAACAGATCTCATTAGTAGTTTGAGAACCTTCATTTTTGAAAACAAGGAAACAAACTTACAGTAGAGAAATGCAGCAACCATTTTAGACGAAGAAGATGAACACACTGATATTGAGGCTGGAAGGCCCCTATTACCACCACCCGCATGGCAATAAATATCTTCCTTTCTTCCATAGACTTAAACTGTTCCCACATGATCTCACAAAAAATTAGGATTCCTAAGCCAAAGTCTACAGTTCCTCATTTTAGACTTAGGCATCTCACTCCAAAATCTCTTAAGAAATACCTTCGAGAAATTCACAAAAATCAGAAAAAATTGGTAGCAAGCTTTTATAGACACACTTCAAGGTATAGTCTAGAATTTTTTGCATTCTTTTGGATTCAAAATCCCAATCTTTTTCATGATACTCAACTCCTATAAATGATTCATAAAATAGTTAAACTTTGTAAGGGAAAGTCTCCATCAGTCCATTTAAGACGTAGGAATCATCAAAAAAAGTATAATCAAAAGTGGCCATCCATATTTTATCGCAACCGTTACACTTTGTTGAGAAAATTTTATGCCTGAGATAGGAGAGCCCGAACAGGTTTGAAAATTACCCTTCGTCCTCTCATTTTCTAGGATTTGAATATTTTAAGAGGTCTACAATCATTTTTGCTACTTTGATCTTTTTGAAACAAAGGTTCACTTCATTACATGATCTCATGCAAAGTAAGGATCCCTAAACGAAGGTCAACTAGTCATCACCATAAACTTAGACATTGTAGTGCAAAAGCAATCAACAACCGCATTGAGGCACTCTACGAAAAACAGAAACAAATTGTTGATAAATGTTTATGAATGCACATTGAGAAAATATCCTAAAATGTACACATTCTTTATGAGCCAGAACCCTCATCTTTTCAAAGATCAACAAGTTTTGTAAATCATTGAGTCTTTAGGATTTGAATATTTTAGAGGTCTAGCATTATTCTAACTACCTTGGTCTTGTCAAAACAAAAGGTTCACTTTAGGTCAACATTGGGTCAAACATTTCACTCACTCCTTCATCAAAATTACATCCTTCACCTTATCTATCTTTGCAAAATTTCAAATACACTAACACTTTGGGACTTAAACATCAAATAAACTTGCTACCTTAGCTACTTTGTATGTGAAATGTATCCTTTTCCATGCACTTAGTTGAGATAGTTATCATCTATGAACTAGTTTATCTTGAAGGTCATAAGTCTACCCTAAATATTTCTAGGTTCATTATCATCCTTTATTCCAACATCACAACATCAAACTTAAGTCAAAAGTGTTGTCCCAAAACGCTTGCAAAGATCACTTCCCACATCACCCATCTTTTCATCCCACATTTTCATCATTTCTCCCAAAAGACTTAGAGAATCTCTTTTACCTAGGTTTGAGTCAACTAGAGAGTTCAAACATTACAAAAATCAACACAATTCTCCGATAGCTGACACCAAATTTATGGTAAAGACGAGATCACAACACAAGAGAATCATGGAAAAAGAAAAAGTTGCATTTACCTCAAGTGATCCAAATCCTTTAGAATTTAATCCTAGAAGTCATGTTACACCATCGCAACAACCATCATCTCCTTCAGGAGCATACAAAATCGAAGACATCACGAACAACCCATTTGAGTTCACTAGAGAACTTTTAGAACATCAATCTTTTGAAAGTGTAGCTCCTATCTCCCCAACGTTTGTAGCACAGAGTTTCACATAGGATTTCATAACTCCATCACATAGGCTAAATCAAACTTACATACCTAGTCTTGCAACCAGCCTTGCTAAATATTTTGGTCACACCTTACCATTCAAAAGTAATACACTTGTGGGTACTCTTGAAACCAATCCTCCACCTCCCACCACCATTTGGAGACCTACCTCTGGTCCTCCTCTTGTTCCCGAGGATCCAAAATAGATACACACTCCACTTGAACTTCACTATTCCACCACCACTTCAACATTTTGGGGACACCCTTCATCCATACCTATGAGTACCACAAGTGTACCTACCATCACGTAGAACGGTACAGACCAAAAATCTCAAACCAACACACAAGGGAATGTCAATACCATATCACAAAATCAACCCTCAACGCAACTAGGGACGTCTTTATCCAATCCTCTGGTGGGTTCTTCCATTCCATCTATCATTATCACATCATCTCCTATCAATCCACCTCAAATCAATCCCTTGGTTATGAGTTCTATCAATCCTAGGAGTACCTTGATCATAAATCCTTTGTTTACATCTTTTGCACAAGGCAATCCTCTAAACATAGGACAAGGGAATCTTTTCAATCAATGGACTCAAGGTCCTAGTGTGTCATTTCCATTGCAAAATTTAATGACATCATCCTTTCCAACAAATCCCTTTTCTATGCCAAATCAATCAGGACCTCAAACATACATTCTTCCACATCATTCTACCATATTGCAAGGAATGTTAAACCAAGGGAATCCTCCACCTTTCACTACCAATCCACTAATCACTCAAAACATCAATGTCACTAATCCTTCATAGATGTCTCAACAACCACTTGATCCCACATTGCAAGCACAACAACAACAGCAAGCACAACAAGCAGCATTATCCCAACAACAACAGCAAGCTCAAAAAGCAGCCTTAGCACAACAACAATAGCAACAACAACAAGCGACCATTGCCCAACAAGCTCAACAAGTATTTTTAGCAAGACAACAAGTCGTGCAATAGCAACAAGTAGCTTTATTAGCACAGCAACAATAGCATGCCCAACAACAAGCCCTAGTGGAACAACAACAAGAAGAAGAAGCTCAATAGCAAGCCTTACTAGCTCAACAATACGCCCAACAACAGCAACAAGGATCTTATTTTCCTCATACAAACATCATCAATCCAAACACATCAGGAACATATTCATCACTTTCACAAAATCTTACACCTTCATACGCCCCATATAATTCATCTCTTATCCCACTATATGATCCTCCTAATCTACAAGATGATCTAGCATCACAATTGAAAGCACTCTCACAAGAAATGCAGGACCTTCACATGGGCAAGACAAAGAAACCTCATACATAGAACTTGTGTCCTTACCCATTTGATTGAAACATAGCAATGGTACCATTCCCTCCTAGTTTTGAAATCCCCAAATTTGACGAATACAGAGGGAGAGGAAGTCTTGTTGACCATATCAAAGAATTCAACATCATGTGCATGGAAGTGGCTTACAATGATTCATATCTAATGCACCTCTTCCCTCAAAGTTTAACAGCTATTGCTATGGATTGGTTCTCTCATTTTCCTCCTAGTATCAAAAAATTTCAAGAAATCGCTAAAAAATTCATCAATCACTTCTCCTTCAATCTTGACATGGACGTTAGTCTAGAAGATTTGTACACTCTCAAACAAAATCCAAGGGAAACCTTTGCAAATTTATTACAACGGAGACAAAGAGCTAGTAAAATCAAGTGGCCTCTTCCTGATGAACAAGTGGGAATCATCATAGCCAACCTTGATCTAAATCTATCATTCCACTTGAAAATGTGATGCATCACATCCTATGACTAGCTTGTTACAAGAGCCATTAACATCAAAAGAGCCCTAATCTCACAAGGAAATACTCAAGATTACAAAGACAATCATCCTTCAACTAGTTCAAATGATAAACCTCGTGTATGGGCTAAGAACAAAAATGTAACAAACGAAGGTGAAGTAGATGCTAAGGTCATACTAAGTGCTCCTAGACCCAACAATAATCAGATTGCTAACATCCAACCAACTGTGCAACAAATGGTACCAACTCAGAACAATCAAATCAATATCACCAACATGCAACCAAGACAAACTGGTAACAGGAACAACTATCCCAAACGCAAATACACACAGTTATTGAAACCTATCGAGACAATCACGAAGAAATTGATAGAGTCGAATTTGATAACACTTCCTAACTTTGAAAACTACCAAGAACCACAAGAAAAGCCATCCTAGTACAATGAACATGATTTCTATGAATTTCATAAAATCAAAGGACATAAAACAACAAACTGCATGAAACTCAAGAACATCATCCAAGATCTCATAGAGAACGATACCATATCTGTTGAAATATCAGCTGGAAACCAAGATCTCAAGATATACAAGAACCCTATGCCTGATCATAACAAAGAAAATAACAATGGAAAAGCTAAGGATTACACCAATGTTCAACATACTTATTCTAATGTAGTTGCCTCCTATGATAGTGTTATCATTGTTGTCACCATCAAGGGAGCTAGTACAGAATGTGGAGTCACCACATGACGTGGCAAAATAACTATTCAAGGAGTTGCCCCAGCTCAATCTAGGACACAGTCTACTTTTGCCGCATCTAATCCTAGCAAGTGCAATCTTGTAGATCAGCTTAAACAAACCCCCACTCAAATATCAATTTTGGAACTTCTAAGATTATCTCCTGCACATAGGGAAATACTGGAAAAAGCCTTGTCTAAGTCATATGTTCTTGAGAACGTTGATACCGATCAGTTTCAAGCTATGGTAGGGAATATTGCCAGCCATCTTCTCACCTTCTCTGAACAAGATTTACCATCATAAACATCTCATAACCATGCTTTACACCTTGAGGTTTTCATTCATAAAAAAAAATTCAAAAGAGTCTTCATAGATGGAGGTGTTGGTCTAAACATTTGTACTCTGCATTTGATCAAGCATCTAGGCTATTCAGAAGATACTATTGAGAAGACAAAGAGTACCACCATCAGAGCATATGACGACCAAGAATGGGTATCACAAGGAACCATAGCACTTCCAATCCAAGTGGGACCTCTCATTGCAGAAACTACATGCCAAGTGCTTGATCTTGATTTTCCATATAACATACTACTTAGTCAGTCGTGGATCCATGCTTTGAAATTCGTAGCCTCCACCTATCATCAGTGTGTGAAGTTCCCTTTTGAGGGCAGATAAATCACTATCCATGGAGATCCTAAGCCTTTCTACTACTGTAAGATCCTTGAAGCCAAGTTTTATAAGATCCCACAAATGCCCAAAAATGATGAAGGACCTACACCATCAAGCTCATTTGTTGACCCATCATCTCTAGCCTCTACCTCAACCTCACAAGTACCAATTGTGAAAAGCATACCCGATGTCAAAGCAGTAATCCAAGATGATGGTTGTGGAAGCTACAAAATATTGAAAGACACCTTTGTCTTAGGAGAGTTACCTATTTCTCCTCAAACTCGCGGGAAACCAACATCTAGCACCAAAGAACCAGAAATAATCAAGATGGCAGCTACTACCTTCACTAAGTGGGGAGACTTGAATCAAGAAGACATCAATGAGCAAGATATCTCTAAAATCCTTTATCAAGATGAAAGACCATTTCATGTTCTTCTCATGGAAGATGTAAAAAAAGGTTTACATCTAATGTAGAATTGGGGTTATAACAAGAACAAGAAGCTAGGACAGAATGACAATGGTTTACTAGAACCCATCGTTCCTAAGAAATGACTACAAAATCTTGGCTTAGGTTGTACTACTAGCAAGGTCACACTTATTGGCAAAGGTATTGTTGCTAAACAAGTTGAGGCTTCATCTTGGTCACCTACATCATGTGATACTACCTTAGATGACTTTCCCCTTGATGTCATTGACCTATTTGAAAATAACACCCTCTTCATGATATCCATAACATCTTTGTCTCAAACAACCAACCAACTAAAATACACCTGGTATACCCACAACTCATTGACATGGATCAACAAGGACCATCGGTTCTAGATTTATTTGAAAATGATGAAGCAATCTTAGAATTCATGGGACTCTGAGACAACTTATCATGGGAAAATCACAAAGCAGGCTTTGACATAAAGCTCGATACAGGGGCATACTATGGGGAGATGATTGAATCCTTCAATCATAAAATAAATGAAATGTAATTAACATGCAGATCCTTGAGTGAAAACCACCTGGTGGCACTCTCTGATCCCAAAATAGTAAAAATAAAGGATGCATCTGATGATGAAAACCTCCCTGAGGCACCCAAGGATGAGAGATTCAATCTCCCCCTTAGTGCAATGCATCCAAAGAAGTTAGCGGTATTTGTAGAAAAGGCTACACCAGTCAATGTGGGAACAAAAGAAGAACCTAATATCACCTTCTATGTTGAGTCTTTTTTAGACAAAGAACAAAAGAACCTCATAGCATTCCTCAAAGAGAGAAGAGCTAATTTTGCATGGTCATACATAGATATTACAGGCCTTGATCTGGAAGTGGTTATGCATCACTTAGCAATTTATCTCGATGTCAAACCAACCAAGTAGAAATTAAGAAAAATGTGCCCTTAGATAGCACTCCTGGTTAAACTAGAACTACAAAAGCTTCTTGACGTTGGATTCATTTGACCAATAGATTATCCTGAGTGGGTTTCAAACCTGGTACCAGTCTCAAAACCCACTGGGGGCATTAGAATATGCACTAATTTTAGATATCTGAGCAAGGAATGTCTGAAGGATGATTTCCCTCTTCCAAACATTGATCTCATTGTGGATTTAACAGCTAGGCATGAAATTTTGTCACTCGTGGATGGCTTTTCAGGTTACAACCAAATCATAATCACCAAAGAGGATCAACATAAAATTGCTTTTACTTGTCCATGGGGAACCTACTACTGGAATGTGATGCCATTCGGGTTGAAGAATGCAAGAGCTACCTATCAAAGAGCAATGACTCTCATCTTTCATGGCATGATCCACAAAATAGTTGAAGATTATGTGGATGATATTTTGGAAAAATAAAAAAAGAGAAATGAGCACATACAAGTCTTAGGATCTATCTTTGACAGGCTAGAAGAATACAAAGTACGACTAAATCCAAAAAAGTGTGTGTCAGGGTCACATCAGGGAAACTTCTTGGCTTCATCATTTCATAAAGAGAGATATAAATTGATCCAGCAAAAGGAAAATCCATCCTAGACATGGAACCACCACAAACATTAAAACAGATGAGAGGATTACAAGGAAGTTTGCAGTCCATCAGAAGGTTCATAGCTCAACTATCGGATAAGACTCACCCCTTTTCGAATCTTCTCCATAAAGGGATAACCTACAAATGGGATGACAAATGTGATAAATCTTTCCAAAAGATCAAGGATTACCTACTAACACCTCCAGTTCTCATGTCATTGATACCAAACAAGCCATTGATCCTATACATCTCAGCAACACCAACAACACTAGGAGCTCTTTTAGCACAACATGCTGAAAACAGAAAGGAAAGAGCCATGTACTACATCAATAGAACCTTGGTAGGCTATGAGATGAACTATACACCCATTGAGAAAGCATTCCTAGCAGTAGTTTTTTCTTCACAAAATTTCAAGCATTACATGTTGTCACACCAAATCAAGCTCATCGCAAAGATTGATCCACTAAAATATTTGTTATCCAAAGCAACTTGTTATCACCTGAAATTGCACCCTTGTTGAACCTGATGTTCAACACCTCAGTGTAACATGGGAAGACCTCTAAGGATGTGGGTTTCTTGTAAACAGAGGTCAACCTCCGGAGAAGGCCGGATTCCTTTGTGTTATCACCTAAACTGCTAATATTTGTGAGGTAAAGGGAGAAAGAATACATAAATTAGAAACTACTCCTATGGTGATACACCAAATTTGTTCAACAGTTGTTTAACACACAATTTTCAATCAACTAGTAAAAGTTGATGTGCACAACTCAATACTCATATGATATTGCATAAGTCTTTTATAAGAAAGCTACGACACATACAGTCCTAGAAGGATGACAAATTCTCCTCACAACTAAAATTGTTTGTATCATTAACATAACCTATAACCTGCAATATACACATCTCCTCTACTTAAAAGTGCTATTAATGAGACAATTAACAAGGAATAAGTGAAACTCACATGTAAATTTATCAATCATTCAACACACTCAATGAAACAGATAACTGAGAAGGCAGAAGTTGCTTTCTTTATTGATCTCCAAAGGTGAAACTGTACATACAATTGTATGTAAATGAGTTACAAAACTCAGTATTCTCCTTTAAGGACTCTCAGAAGTCACGAAGCAAAAAAATATACAAGTCAGAACTAACTACAAAAGAGGCAAAAATGCCATATATACCAAAGGTGTGTCGGCCCCCTAGGGCTTACAAAAATATCAGTCTTCAGAAAGATCTGCCCCTAGATCTTTTCGAATGAAATTAATGTTGCATTCAAGTGAGTCCTTGTTGTCCATGTCGGTGAAGAAATGCTCCAGGAATGACCTCCTTGATCTTTTGTGACTATAGCATTAACTTCCTAGTCTTCATGTCCACCTTCGAACCTCCTTGCCAAGCTGCTTTGAATGCTCCTAGGCTCAGAGCGAATCCACGTTGCATTCATTTAGTTAGTCTTCTTCATAGGGGTCAAACTACCACGGCTCTCCTGTAGTTCATTTGGATTGGTTGAATTTGCGCCACATAGGTTTTCAGGCGGTCAAAGGTCGCTCCATTAAAATAGCATGTCAGTGAGACACTAGCCATGTATCCTCGATGCGATTATGCCCTTCAACGGTTATCAGCATAGCTCACAATCGTCGGCAAGAGTTCATAGCGAGCCCAAAAGTCATATCAACATCCATAGTGGCTGTCACCCAGACCATCGGCAAGACTTATCGCCTTCGGGAAGACCTCACAGCGAGCCCTCAGGAGTCATACCGATATCTCTTTCCATCGTTGAGACCTCCTTCCCTCGGTGATACCTTTCTTCGAGCGCATTTCACTCTCCCCGAGCTCCAATCATTCCTTTTGATAAGACTCCTGGCCTTCAGTGAGGCATTACATCGATATCAATCCATCTCGGCGAGACTTTACTTGGTCGTCGAGACATCACAACGAGCTCTTTACATTATACTGAAGGCACAAAACATGTCGGTGTGACTAACAACCATCGGCAAGACATCATGTCGATAGCACCTCCTTTCGCCGAGCTCTCTTCATTTCACTGAAACATCTCCCCGAGCTCCTACTTGTTCGGCAAGACCCTCGGCCTTCGACGAAACCTTTCTCCGAACTTCTTTCCTTCACTGATGTCGCTCCACTTTGGCGAGACATCCAGTCGATGAGACCCTATGGCGAACGGCAAGAGTCTTACCGATGTCCCTTTCTATTTCGGCAAGACCTCACACCGAGCGCCAAACATTACATCGAGCCCCCTTTGTTATACCGTTGTGCTCCTCCGTCAACAAGACACCCATGTGTCGATGAGACCTTTTTCTGAAGGCAAAACACTATATCGAGACCCTTCATTGGTCGGCAGGATCTCATACCTTCATCGAGAGATCATGGCGACTCTATTTTCCTTTGCCCCGAGCTCATCCTACTTCGGCAAGACCCTTTTGGGTCGGCAAGACTTCTCAGCGAGGCCCCTCCTTTCTTTGTGATGACATTTCTTTTTGTCGTGACCACTCAGTGACTGCGAGCCCCTCTCCCAAACGTCGGCCCCATGAACAACCTTCAGTGTGACTTTCGCCCGTCGGCAGGACCTCATGGTGAACAAGGGATCCTTACCCCGATAACAAACTCCCTTCGGCAAGACCCTCAGTGGATTGGCAAGACCCTTCATTGAACTCATCCTATTTCGGTGAGAGCTTCGTCTGTCGAAAAGACCTCATGCCGAAGCCTTCATCTCTCGGCGAGACCACCTCCATTTTTCGAGACATCATGTCGAGCTCCCTTCTTGCGCCGAGCTCACTTTACTTTAGGGAGACTCTGCTTGGTCGCCAAGACACCACGACGAACTTTAAAACTTTCGCCGAGACTTCCCCGTGTCGGTAGGACATCTCCCCGAGACCACAACCTTATTCCGAAGGCACCCTCTCTTCGGTGAGACATCACTCGGTCGCTGGGACGTTATAGCGAGGTCCTTCTTGTCTCCTTGTTGACATCTCTTTTTTCCAAGACCACTCATTTGTCACTAAGACCTCACCCTGAGTTCAACATCTCGCCGAGGGCTCCTCTCATGTCGCCAAGACCCTTGCTAGTCGGCAGGACATCTCCCCGAAGGTAAACAACTCTCCCCGACGCCGGCCTTGTGAACAAATTTCGGCATGACTCCCACTAGTCGGGAAGACTTCACAGCAGGCGGCAAGATCTCATGGCGAAAGCACCCTCCATCGGCGAGACATCTTGGCGACCCCAAAAACTTTCCGCTAGACTGCGATTAATCGGCGAGACCTTTCAGCGAGGTCACAATCTTTTGGTGGGCTCAGACCATTTCGGGGAGACTTTTGCTATCAGTGAGACCCTTCACCAAAGCCACCACATTACACCAAAGGCATTCATTTCGGTGAGACCGCCTGCAATCGGTAAGACTTCAAGCCGACGATACCTCCCCTCGCCGAGACGTCCCTGTGGAAAACTGTCGGCATGACCTCCTTCCAAGTGGAGAGATACATGAAGACTCATGGTGACCCAAATGTCTTGGCAACTAGTTTATTCAACCAAATAGGATGCACTGGTAGTTAGCAAGACAACAGGAAGGTCTTGCCGACTTCCTTCTTTGGTGAGTTTTGTGCCAAAATGAATGAAGGATTCCTTCCAATAGACCTCCTTGTGACTTAGCATCGGATGTATGATTTAGCCCTTGTAGCGAATGTTCCCATTGGCCTTCATGAACACCTGAAACATAATATGTCATGCCTGATTGAGCCCATAGGTGAAAAATTGGGTAACACAATTCTCACGAGACAAATGGCTAAATGGGTAATGATCTTGACATAGTTTGACATAGAGTATCAGGAGTGCAAGGAAATCAAAGGACAAGTGATAGCAGACCAGCTAGTGGAAGCACCTATCTATGATGAGAACCCTTTAATATCTGAGTTCCCTGACGAATCAGTGTTCCTTATTAATCTCACAGCTGAGTGGAAGATGTACTTTAATGGATCGTTCACCCAACATGGATCAGGAGTTGGCATTCTTTTCATCACCCCCCAAGGTGATTGCATCCCAAATTATTACAAGGTATCATTCCTGTGTACCAATAACATTATTGAGTACGAAGCCTTGATCATAGGTCTCAGGATAGCAATTCAATGGCAGATACAAGAAATGAAAGTCTACGGAGACTCACAACTAGTTATCAACCAAGTCAATGACAACTATCAAACTAAAGATGACAAGCTCACTCCTTACAAGAAAATGGTGGACAATCTCAAAGATATTTTTATAGACATCACCCTAACCTTAAAAAGACCTTTGTCAAAAAGGCATCCCGATTCGTGATCCTAGGGGATACCCTTTACTGTCGAAGCGTTAAAGGGACATTACTACGATGTCTTAACCAAGAGGAAGCCTTAACTGCTTTAACAAAAGTACACAATGGCATATGTGGTTCCCATTCCAGTGGTATGACATTAGCTAAGAAACTGTTGAGGACGTGGTACTATTGACCAACCATGGAAAAAGAAGCTCATCAGTATGTGTGGAAATGCATCCAGTGTCAACAGCATGGGGATCTGATTCATGCTCCAACTCAAGAGTTACAACCCATAATTACACCATGGCCTTTTTTGTAGTGGGGACTTGAACTCATAGGAAAAATCACTCCAACCTAATCCAATGGCCATAAGTTTATCATAATCGCCACTGAGTACTTTACTAATTGGGTTGAAGCCATTCCTATGACCTATATAACAAGGAAGCAGATAGCCAAGTTTATCCTGAATTACCTAATTTTTTGTTATGGTGTACCACAAACCCTCATCTTAGACAATGGAACACCATTCAAAAGTTAGGATGTGAAATATTTGTGCCAAAGATTCAATATCCAATACCAATTTCTCTACACCGTACCATCCCCAAGGCAATGGCCAAGCAGAAGCAACGAACAAAACTATCCTGAAAATCCTAAGGAAAATAGTTAATGAAGTTGGTCATGACTGACATCTGCAGCTAAATCCTGCTCTTTGGACTTATTGAACCAGTATCCGCACACCTACAGGAGCAACCCCTTTCTCCCTAGTCTATGGATTAGAAGTCATCTTTCCTATTGAGGTTGAGCTCCCATCATTGCGAGTGTCACTAAAGAATCTAATAAATGAGGAAGAGTACAGAGTGTCTCGACTGAATGAGCTAGAATTCTTGTATGAACATAATCTTGACGCCCTTAATCATTTGCAAGTGTATCAAAACTAGCTGAAATGGATCTATAACAAGAGAATCAAATTTTGGTCATTCCAGGTAGGCGATCTTGTCTTAAAGAAAAATTAGAAAAACCTCCTAGATCAAGACAACAAAGGAAAGTTTGAGCCTAGTTGGTTAGGTCCCTTTGTCATCACAACAAGCTATTGATCATGAGCATACCAACTTTCAACCCCTGAAGGTGAACCCTTGCAGGAGCCAATCAACAGCTTGCATCTCAAAAAAAATTATGCCTAAACATGAAGGGTGTAAATCAGAAAATACAAAAATATCATAAAAATGATCAAAATCCAAAAAAATGAGAAAAAGGATTGAAAAAAATTGTCCTCTAGTGAAAACTACTTCGGTGGCGCTTTGGGCAAGTACCTTGGTGAAAACCTGGCAAATAGGTGCCTTGCATAAAAAAACGTATCTCCATCTATTCTTTGGCTCTTTTGACCTATCATTCTTTGCATCGCCATTCATCCCCCATCTACATCCTTATCATGGCTTGCCACTGTAAGGTACCATGAACTCTTTAGCACTACTTGGCATATTCTCAAGGTCGGTTTGTCTTGCCTTTATCAAAGTAGGCTAACATATCACAATGGGGGAATTTTGTTATGTGTCACAATCGGATTCTTGTATATCTTGAGGTCATGGGACATCTTATCAGAAAACACCAAAAACATTCATAAAATCTTATCTAGAAAATCCAAAAACATTTGCAAAATCTTGTACAACGAAAATCCAAAAACATTGAGAAAATTGTAAAGGAAAAATCCAAAACATTCAAAAAACATCAAAATCCCTAAAAAGGTCAAACATCGAAAATCCAAAAAATAATGTCTCTTGTCGAACTATGTTGTCTCTGAGCTTGAACGTAGGCAAGGCCATCACTGATGTTCCCTTGAGACACCCTAGGTCAGTCCTTTAGAGGTTCGTTGTAATTAGTTGTCGTCCCTCGTCTATTCATATCTTTTTCTTGTAAATTTTTTGAGTCAGTTGAACTACGTTGTCTCTAAGCTTGAACGTAGGCAAGACCATCATTGATGTGCCCCTGAGACACCCTAGGTTAGTCCTTGGCAGTCCATTGTAATTAATTGTTGTCTCTCATCTATTCATATCTCCATCTTGTAAATGGGTCATGTCTCTTGTCGAACTACATTGTCTTTGAGCTTGAACGTAGGCAAGGCCATCATTGATGTGCCCTTGAGACACCCTAGGTCAATCCTTAAAAGTCTATTATAATTAACTATTGTCTCTTGTCTGTTCATATCTCCATCTTGTAAATGGGTCATGTCTCTTGTCGAACTACGTTGTCTCTGAGCTTGAACGTAGGCAAGGCCATCATTGATGTGCCCCTGAGACACCCTAGGTCAGTCCTTTAGTGGTACATTGTAATTAGTTGTTGTCCCACATTTTTTCATATCTTTGTCCTGTAAATTTGTCGAGTCAGTCGAACTACGTGGTCTCTGCATGTATAACGTAGGCAAGGCTAATCTTTGATCAGCCCCCGAGGCCCCTAGGATAGGTCTTTAGGTTAGGTTCTTGGTTTAAACTTGGAAATTCTTAGAAAACCCCAAAAACATCCAAATAAAGACTCTCAAAAATCCCAAAACATCCAAATATCTTGAAATCATAAAAAAATTCAAAAATAGAAAACACAAAAACAAAAGAAAACGTTCAAAAGACCTAAAAAGCCTCAAATATTCAAAAAAACTAAACAGCCTCAAAAAATTGAAAACCTAAACATTTGTATAAACTTTCAAAAAGACCAAAAACAACCTCAAAACATTTCAAAATATTCAAAACATTCAAATATTCTAGAAAATCCAAATGCCATCCATCCCATCTCGCTTTCACCCATAATAAAATTTCACCCATAATAAACGATTGTCACCTTCACCCTTTGGAAAAACAAGTAGAAAACAAACATAGCAAGTTGTAAAGTGTGAACCCAAAAGTCAAAATCTAAAGTCTAAATCATAGGTAAATGTGTCAGTGAAGTTTATAGCAATGGCTCATCTTAGCATCATTATCCCAACATCAAACAACCCTCTGATCAACATGTCCTATGATGTATCCTTCCTGCGATGGACATCAGTATCAGATATCACTTTAAGCTAAACTTAAACAAGGCATGAGCTATAGATAACACTAACTGTTTGTCTTTGATCTTTTCTTATGATTTATCTTAATGGCCCATTTTGAGGACCTCTTGATGATTTCTATCTAAAAAAAATGATATAGAAAGGAATGGGGCATCAATCATTATCTTTCATTTGTTATGCTTGTGGATACTCTAGTAAAATAATATTGGTGCATACTTGCTTAGTTGTGTGTAGGAAGGTCATTTGGGGTATGTTGTTGACTATTGCGTATGCTTTGGTCCAATATGTTCTAAGCTTCTAACTTACATTCCAACGACGGTTTTTAATGTCAAGGTGTGAACAAGAACTATCCTATCTATTTGTCGATTCAAAGTCCATTACACTAGATACAACATCATCCTGGTTATCAATACCTTGATGCATCGTATCTATGTGTTATATCAAACAATAAGGAACAACAAAAAATCCCAATCCCGAAGTGTGAGCACCCATCCTGCATTTCATACTGTATTTTGTATTTTCTCGTCACCATCTCTAATAAAGTCTTGATGGATCATTGACTTGTTGGATCTTTTGAAGCAATCATCATCAGCAATGGTTATTCATTATTTATTCTTCTATCTTCTCTCCGCGCTAACTTGGTATCATGACACTCAAAAACATCATCAATGCATCCATCCTGCATCCACAAACCATCAACATACGTGCATCTCATATCATAATCATACATCCATCTCATAATCATTGCATATCACATCATACATTTTGCATAATCATTTGAGTTGTAATGAATAATATAGATTTGTTATTCTAAGCATCTTTAAATCGTTGCATATTATAATCATTTGCATCCATACATTCATATGCATATATTATCATCATAAAACATGCATAGAAAATATACAAAAATAAATGCATCCATATCATGTGCATCCATAACATCTGCATATCATAACCATTCATCCATATCATATCATGAAAAGATAATGAAAAAGAACATATCACTGCATTCATCCATATCATAATCATTGCATATCACATAGGCATAAATAAAATGCATCCATACATGATCATACATAAGCATCCATACATCATCCATACATAAAATAAAGTCAACACATCATCACATAAATCATCTATATCATATATATATCAAAAAATGTGTCATGGTACAAAATTTGGATCAGTGTATGTACATCGATAATAAGTACAGTATCTATGAGGCTATCAAAAAGGAGCCCATGAATGTATATCAGTATAAAGAATGGAGCAAAATCAAAAAGTGTCTATACATCAAAAATGCTAGCCCTAGTGGTTGCTACCCTCTCTAGCTTGTCGCTCAAGCTGATCCTCTGCTCGGGGGCATGCATCACTCCACTATGAAAAATCAGGTTGTCTCAATGCATGTGGTACATCACTATGGTAGTGTTTCTTGTAATGTGTAGCCTCTATAACAACCTCTCTATACAATCTGGTTGAAATTGTCCGACCATGGGTGGATGTCATAAGGCTCTCAATCTACTAACGTCGAGCCACCTCCTAATCTCTCTCACCTGTGACTACCTAAACTCTCTACAAAGTCACATCCCTCTCGGCTATCACAACAACCACCTACTATCGAGCCAAGTCTCACTCATTAGTCAAAGCCAAAATCTGTTGGCGGGCCTAGTCCTGCTCACCTGTCAAAACCTGCACCTACTGCTATATATGTTGTATTTGTACATCTATGGCATCCAACGGTGGTGGTGGTGGTGGCACTAGCTATTGTTGCACCACTGGAGGCTACTGAGGAGGCTACTATCCCACTAGAGGATCCCCCGGAACCTTTCCATCATGGCCATCCTGGCCTCCCTGTCCTCTGCCCCTGACACCTCTGCCTCACGGCCTCCCTTTGGGAGGAGCACCTATAGGATTTTTGAGTCACCTCAGAGGGATGAACCATGCATCATAAGCGGGAGTAGTCTAAGCAATGGGCTGACCCTGATCGTATGCCCAAGGCTGGGCAACCAACTGGTGGAAACTCTCAATGGCCTCTGTTGTCAGAATCGTCAATCCCTAGGTGGGAACCTCTCTAGCAGATTGTGCAAAAATAGCCCTATAGCCATCATTGGGCCTGTCCTGGACATCGCTAAATTGTCTAGCCACTCTGTCAGGAAGGTACCGCTCGACCATGGTATGCTCTCGACCCTACATATATCGGGTTTGTTAGGCGAAGTAGAGTTGTTAAACATCATTGAACCAGGCCGACATCTAAATCCATGGCCACCACCGGAACACAGTCATATCATTTATCACCTGTCGCTAGTACAGGAGCCCAATCTATCCTATGTGCCTGAGTGTGATGGCACCTCGGTATATCTCCATACGACGGGATCATCTAGCTCCAAGTCCACCATTTGTACAATCGATTGAAGCACTGCAATGTGCTCCCATGCCCAGATATGAAGGAGAGTGACACCTGCACCGAGCGCTCTCCCATTGCAATACACAAAATCATGCAAATCATGGTACAAGGAGGCCAACATCATGGGGCCCCACACAAAAAGAGTCCTCTGATAAAGCATCCTCTACCAAGCCAAGCCCCAACCTGGACTAAAGAATCGGTCGTGTTTGTCTGGAGCCACCAAACCTGAAATGATGGACCCAACAATCAATTTGAATGTTGGCACGTGACCCCTATATGTCTCTAAATCAATTTGTGATGTGACCAATGCAATCTAGTCCATCTCCATCACCACAAAGCAGGCATCCAATTTGACATCACGATCGTAGATCACACGATCACCATGGATAGGTAATCGCAATATCTGCCACACATCCTCTAAGGTCATGGTTGCCTCTCCCGTCGGAAGGTGGAAAGATGAAGTCTCATTGTGCCATCTCTCGCACAATAATGTCATCATAACTAAATGTGTCCTCACAACAGGTGCATATGTGATATACCACAATATGATCTCTCCCAGTGCTCCTAGCACAACTCGGACAGATCACCTAATCTCTCCAGTACTGTTGGCATGTGCTCCCTCAACATCAATGGTGGGAAGACCTTATGCACTCACGAAGCGCACGGCATCAGGAAATCATCAAAATTTGAAGTTATTTGGAATTTGTCTCAAAAATCACAAATGCGTCATTGTTTACAAATGCATCTCTATATTCAAAATCCAAATGGCGACACCTGATGCATTTTAAAATTCAAATTGACAGATGTGTCTCCATACAAGATGGCATCGCTATTTAGAATTTGGTCTAACCTAACCCTAACTTTTAAATTGGCAAGTGTGTCACCAAATACATACACGTCACCATTTAAAATTTGAAACCCTAAAAATCAAATCTAGAAAAGTGTCACCCTAGACATATGCATCGCTATATATTATTTAGGCGTCATTGATTGAAGTTTGGGCGTCACTATATAGCGACGTTTATAGAGACCCCCAAATTCTAAATTCTAACGCCTAATAAATGCATCAAAATTTCAAATTTCAAATCAAGTTTCAAATCACATACCAGTGGTCTTGCGCTTGGAAGTTGTTGGAACTCACAAACTCGATCAAAGATGTGTCGGGGAAGCTCATGGCATGCCATTTCATTGAAGTGTCAGAGCTCAAATCGCAAGAATTCCTTAAGTGTGAATACACAAATGAATTGAAAATGACCCCTCTTTACCTATTTAAGCTAGAAAATTAGGGTTTTTTTCCCTAATTCAACCTTAATAATGGTGTTTATTATCATTTTCACCAATTTTTCCAATCTTAACCTCATTTTGCATCATTTTTTGCATTTTTGGCATTATTCTTGCATCTCAAAACCTTTTTGGACCCTTGGGGTAGCTTTTGACCTTTATCGAGAAATCAACCCAAATTTCAAAATTTCTGCCCAATTTCTCAAGGGGGTAAGGAGTCAGTTTTATTCTTCTATTGGGGCATCTAAAAAATTAGAAAAAATTTATTTTTCGATTTGAGCAACATTTTGATCTAAAAAGCGTTGTTCTTTGAACCGAAGCAATAGGTACCTCGCATCAAAGAGGGGCAAAATGTAGACACTGAAAAATGTCCTAATTGATATGATACACCTAAATCATATTTATTAACATCATTTCCTCTTTATCTATCCTCTTTTCGCTAAATTAGTTCAATTAGCCTAGCTAATTTTAATTAATTGCATCATTTTCGTTTAATTGGCCTAATTAATTAAATTAGGTTAATTCACCTCTTTTTGCACTAACAATTCATCTCATTAAATTGAATAGATCAAAATATTTAATTTAATCTCCTAAGTCATCTTATTTAATTAAATAACCCTAAGTTATTTAATTAAATATCATTTCATCCCCCTTATGTATTTATTAAATCATCTAATTTAATAAATATCATCTAATTCCTCTAATCCCCTAATTGCATAAATTAAACCTTGTTTAATTAGCAATTAAACTAATTATTCCTCTAATCAAAGGGAATATTTCCATGGAATATTCTTTATCCTTTTTGCACAATTAAAACTTTGTTTTAATTTGTAAAACATATTTTTCTCACCCTAATGGAATATTCTAAGGAATATTCCCTCTCCTCCAATCAACTCACTTAGCTTCAAATGCAAGTTAACCTTCAACCTTTTGAACAAGTTACCTTTGACCTATGTGAGCAGGTCAAAAGTGTGTTTGTTTGAGGCAAGTGTGAGCCTTTAATTAACTTTCATCTTGCATTCTCATCTGTTGATGAGAATCCATGATCCATGCCTCTCATATTCTTCATCTTGAACCGTTGATTAAGCTTTTTGATCTCAACCATCCATTCTTCATTTGCTCTCCTATAAATAGATCACTATTTGGAGAAAAATGGATCCATCTTTTATTGCAAACTTATGATGTTAAATTTACTCACATCCATACTCTCAATGTGCATACATTTAGCTTATTTTCAGTTTATTTTAGTTGCATAATAGCTTCAAGCTTCTATTAATGGCTTCCATGCATCCATCCTAGTTTGTAAATAAATTAGGGTTTTCATCTTTTAGCATCATTTTAGCTTAAATTGGCTTAGATTAGCTTAGATTAGCTTAGCAATTGCATAATTAGATCATTTATAGCATAAAATCATGGTAACTTAGCTTGCCTCATGTTCATTTTGTGCATAATTTAGGTTTTTCATACATCAAACATCATGGTTTCATCAATTCTCTTCCATAGAATTGACTGAAACAATTTCACTATCACGGGATTGGGAAAGGGTCATCGGTCCACATCAATGTGACACCAATTCCACAACAAGATAAAGTTTCTATAGATTAGAGTAGATGTTTTCTTTAAAGCTTTCATAAATTTAGCATGTTAGGTTTTTTGATAAAATGTTTACTTTCAATTTTGATTGATTGATCATGTTGAGATTCGAGTATTGGTGGCTCTATTGTGCTTTGATTCTTCATTGATCAAGTGTGATTCAACCCATACCGGTATTTCGCATCGACAAAATGAAACCAATAGAGGATTTTATAGATTTACCTAATGCTTAATTATATTTTTAAATACCTAAAATATACACATTTCCTTGATCACCCTAACATTATCATAACCTTATTCATTTGTCTAGTTAATTAATTAAATTACAATAATTTATGTAATCATCCTAAATTACATTTCCCTACTTGTTCTAATAACATTTCCTAAGTTTTAATCCCATTCCCCCTACACAAGATTTTAAAAAATATATTTATTAAATCTTACCTTTTTTACTCAACCACCCAAAAAACATAAAAAATAAACAAAAATCTATTTTTATCTTCACCCTCTATCTCATAACAAACACCCAAAATCTGATTTGTTGAACTCTAGCCCTTTAGATTTTTTTGTGTTGGGGGTTTTGCACCCTATAAATGCAGCTTATATTATAAAAAACAAACACCCAAAATTAAATAAAAGAATTATACAATACTTTTTTCCTACACCACATGTCTTATAACTACCCAACCAAGTTGATCCCAACCATTAATCTCTCATCTAATCTTGACTATGATCAATCCAATCTTAAGCCTATAAATCTACCCATACATAAAACCATTTTCAATATACAATATTAAGAATAAATCATTATGCTACTAGTATGAACAACCACATCTCATTATTCATTTCAAACAATAAATATTTGAGCACAACCTCTTTTATGTTGAAATAGGAACCATCCAATGAGATGCATTCATTTATTTCACTCTTATTTTATGATTTCTTATTTAATCTAAGGTGTTAGTTAGGAATGAATAAAATTTAATATTAAGGTTTTATTTTACATTTTTTATTTCTTGTACACATTTTTGGAATGTCTAGTGGGAATCATCCCTCATCTAACCCTTGCATTTTACAGTTTTTTTCTAACTTGATATTATAGGTTTTGCCCTTTTTTTAGAGAGATTTGAAAGTTAGATTTTATAGGGAGCTTTTTGTTACTAAATGGACCTTACAATTCAATCAAAAAGGACTGACATAAAAATTTATATATAATATAATATATTTTGGTGCAAGAAAATCTTTTATAAAAACTATTTTATAGGCTCTTTCTTTGGTAATCCATATGGTTGTATGAATTTATACCATGTGAATTGTATTTTAATTGTTATACACTTTGTACTCTATTAAAAATTATTTTCTTGTTACTCGCTAGTTAGATATTATATTTGTAAGAGCAAGTAATCATCTCACTAAGGCCCCTTCACCCTCTTTTTAAACCTTAAAACAACCATTTGTTTCAAATTAGCATAATCTTTTCCTCGTATATTAGATTTTCATATTTTTATAGGAATTGGAAAGCTAACTCAAAGAAATTTTCTATGCATAGAATAGTTTTTGTCTATTTTAGATCAAATTTTAGGTATAATGGTTCAAAATCATTCTTTATTTTCAATCTTTAAACACACACATCTTTTGCATATGGAATGTAAATTTGAACATTTTTTTTGAAATTGCATAGAAAATCATGAAGAACATTGTTTACTGAAATGTGTTTTGACATGTCTTGAAATTTTTTATTTTGGTTTTTGTAAAGGATTAAATTTCATTACTAATGCATCTTTCTTGCAACAAATCATTTGTTAAAGACTTATCTTTTGAAGCTACTATTGTATTTTTTGTAGAACATTTATCCAAGATTAACCTTTGAAAAACTGTTGTATTTAGTGCAAGTAACTTTTGGAACTACTAGAATGTATTTTTTAAAACATTTATTCAAGACCATCCTTTGAAAATAGTAATGTAATTAGTGCAAGATATTTATCAAAGACAATATTTTACTAACTAAATAAGTTGCACATAATTTTTATTAAGGGAATGAATATTTATTAACTATGTTTGTAAGGACTTCTAAGTGTGTATACTCTCTCTTTGAACCAAAAGGTGATCTTAGAAATTTGCAATAGTTTTTACTTTTTTATATAATCCAAGAGTCCAATTTGTGTGTTCTCTCCCTTTGTAGTGCACAACAATCCTAGGAATTAGAAACATTTGGATTTATTTCCATTTAGCATGTCTAGCTTAAATTTTGTCACCAAGGGGATGACCTGCACCCTCATGTTTTAAAAAAGACATCAATATAGATGACAATCTTTTTTTTCTTTGAAGTATTATTTTAGATTTTTCCAAGTGTGTAAAATTAGTGTTTAGTTTTTTGTAATAAACCTATGTTTATTCAAAATTTAAAAATAAAGATAATAATTAAATAAAATATATTAAAACCTAAAGTTTTTTAGATTTATCTTATTTTGAAGGTTGTGTACATGCAAAATATTATCTCATGAAAATTTTGTTTGATCATGAAAATATGGTGTAAATCAATAGTTTTTGTCTAATAAATGGTTAAATTATGGTTTGGATGGAATTGATTGTCACATAGACATCTTCTATCAAAGATCCTTGATACTCAAATATGAACAAGGTGCACTTGGGCACAAGCAACCCATTTATAAATTTTTGGAACCTTTAACTAAAGGTTAAAATTAGCAAGACCTTCAATTGAAGGTGGCACATGTTGACAAAAAAAAATCATAAATTCGCAAGTTACTCACTAGTAGACACACCTCTATTCTTCCACATGTGCACTAAGTGGGGATCTTCTCCTTATGATAAACATTTGGATCCAATTTAACGATTGTGATAAAATTTGAAAGATAACAAACAACAATGCAAGTAATGTTAGTGTGGCTATAATAATGCTAGATAATTTACACTTGAGATTTGATTTAATTAAATGTCATGCAAAATGATGGAGTGCCCTAGTGCAGTAGCTAGGGTTTTTCCATGTGTTAAAGTGAATTTTGATGTGAGAGATTGAATAATGACTTAAGTGATTCATTATCAAAGATAGATGTGGTGGGATTGTCATAAGGATGGGTAGATCCTAGATATTTGGTGGATAATGGATTATGCTTAACAAATCAAATGATCTAAGAGTGAAGTCCTTTTATACTTATCTTAGGTACACAATTTTTGAAAAATGGTGTTAAAATTGGTATATAACTAGCACTTGCATTAAACGGCAGCTGGTTTACCATTAAACAGCAATTGGTTTACCATTAAACAACAGCTAAAACTTGTTTTTCGATGAATCAACAGTGCTTTGCAAGCGTGAGACTTGTTTCAGGGTCAATTATATAACCTATAAGCTAATAACTAGTTGGAAAATGGATAACTTAGACTTAAAGTTAAATTCAACTTAAAGAAAGTAAATAAAATTTGCACATACAAATTTGACTCATAAATCAAAACTAATAACTTAAAAATACAAAAAGTATCAAAAAATAAAAAAATAATCTATTTTTTAAAAACCAATTAAAAATTAAAGTCAATAACAACATTAAATTTATTAAAATCATATAGTAAAGTCAAATACAAAGTCTTTAATTTCGCACTTTTCATCATTATAACAATAAATAAAGATTGAATAGGGAGAGCTTGAAAAATTTATGTAGTTATAAATAAAGAATGAATATGGAGACCTTGAAAAATATATGTAGTTATTCTTCAACTATTCTTCAACTAGTGTGTAATACTAAAGTTATGGATAGTTGTCAATGGGCCCTTGATCTGTTGGTGAAGTTGAATGGTTCTTAATGAGCCCACCAGGGATCAAGTCTTGCTAAGTGCAAAGCTCCGACATTATAAAGGATGAGGTCGGGATCGTGCCTCAGGGGAATAGGCCGGGAATTGGAAATCCCTCAATCCTTGCCTCCCAAGAAAGCTCGTGCTCCCATATCGGATAGCTACAAATAATTTGTAGATGACCTCCATTAAAAAAAATAAAAGAAAGCAAGGAAAAGGAAAAGTTATGGATAGCTAGCAAGCACTTCGGCCATGTGAGAAAAGTCGAATAATCCGTAGAAGACATCGCCACATAAGCCTCGGTAGGTAGTAACATTCCATAAATGTGAAACCTTCCCTGCACCCCAAAGCTTTAAATGCGTCACTAATGAAGCAATCAATGGAAATAAGGTTTAAATACGCCAGTAATGAAGCAATCAATGAAAAATCTCAACTTCTCTATTTTAATCTCTGCACACCCTCCAATTGCGTGACAACTCAAAACCTAGATAGATGGGCAGCTTAATTGAATTTACATCAATGGAAACTTCCTCAGTTTTGCCTAACATAATTTAAAATTTAATACTAATTCTAAAGCCCTGAGAAATCCTATAAATACCTAGGAAACCCAACAAACACAAATCAAGAAATTCTGATTCTGCAACAATGGAGATGAAGAGAGGAATATGCCTGTGCCTCTTCTTGGCTCTTTTTCTTGCTTTTTCATTACAAGTCTGTATCGTATTTCATTTCATTCCTTTGCTTTTTCCACACCAAGTTTTTCCTCTTTTTCACAGGTACAGATATAATTACACTAACAGATCTGTTTCTATCATTGTCATATACACAGGGTGCAGCAGCAGGTGGTGTGTATAACGGCCCCACAGTGGCCCCTCCACCAAAACTAACAGAAAAAGGTCAGTTTTCTTCTCCATTTCTTTGTTTTCCTCAATGGCTAACCAGAAAATTTCACACATTTTCAGAAAGATGTTTAATGGAGTGTGAAAAGTTGATGTATAAGATTGTTGGTGTTTACAGAGTGTGGTGACAAATGCGACTTCAGGTGCAAATATGCTCGGCGAAAACGGTGCTTAAAGTTCTGCAATGATTGTTGTAAGAAGTGCAACTGTGTTCCGAGCGGGCATTATGGTAATAAGGATGAGTGCCCATGTTACAGAGACAGGAAGAACTCCAAGGGCGGACCCAAGTGCCCATGAAACTTACTCTTGTATTTCTTTGGGTTTGGTGTTGTTATGGAAGGGTCTAGAATAAATGTGGGTCTGTCATTAGATATGAAGACAGACGTTTAGAGGCTAATTTAGTATTGAAGGGTTTGTTTCTAAGTGTGTGCTCTTTGTTGGCTTCCAAGTTTTGGAGGCATCTCAGTTGAAGTAATGGAAAATGAATAATTTCTTTCCTATGTCGATGGACTTCTCAGTTTGTTTAATTACTTTGTAATCAAAAATTAGATTTTTTTTTTAATGTACATAACTAATTTATAATCTAATAGTCTAGGAATTTATATATTTCTGGACATAATCAATAGTCCAATTTATGCTTTTATATATTTTTGTTTAATTATTTTGTAATCTTTTTATAGTCTAATAGTCTAGGAATTAACATCAAGTAGTTATGTACAAAAACATATAAAAGCATAAATTACTGTTGCAATGTAATAATGATGATAATTGTATTTCACATTGTATATATAAAATATAAAATAATTGACATTAATAATGCTAACATCTAATATAAAATATAAAATAATTGACATTAATAATGCTAACATCTAATAAATAAATAACATATTTAAGACACATCATAAAATTTGGAAGTTCATTTCATGCATGGTTCATATTATCCTTGTTCATCAAACTTATAAAATATTCAATCCACTTGTACAAAAAATGGACAATTGTCTCCATTCACTTCAAAATGAATTAGATTCATAAATTAAAACAACATATTTATATCCTTAAATAGAAAGAATGATTTCAAATAAGCATGCATTCATACCTCAGGAGTGGTATGAAGTATAGCATAATAATAATTTAATACATGATGACAACAAGTAATTGTTGATGTTTAAGAAGAGGGAGGGCATCATGGAAGTGTTTTTCTACTAACCCTAATGTTAGGTGTACCCTCATGATCCACCTTTATTAGCTAAGGGCCTCTTCTTCATGTGTATAGTCATTGTAGAGTACCACATAGGGAGATTATCCTATGGAGTCTAGTGTAGGTAAGATATATTTGATACCAAAAAACTAGAAAAAATTAAACACATACTCATAATCTTATCATATCCAAGGTTTATCAGATTGATAACAATAGATCTACATCTATAGTCCTAAAAGTTAAAATGACATAATACTCTATATAAATATAACTATCATGGGGGTGCAACTCACTAGCACATAACAGGGATAGGGGCACTATCTTACCTCCCACCTTAAGTTTTTTATGTAGAAAACCCCTCAACAAGCTGACCCAAAAGACTCTCCATATATGTATCTCCTAATTAGATATGGTTAGTTAATTATCCATAGATTAACTAAGAATATGTGGGAATATTTGAGACCCCATACACCCCATCCATTATCATTATTCATAGCTAAATTTTAAGAAAATAAAAATCTACAAGAAGTTGTTTCTTCTTAACCACTACAGTCAATAACAAATTATCTCAAGGATTAAAACAAATAAAAAGTTATTGAATGATTAGTAATCTATAGTCCTTGATTCTCAACCTTTTTTTTTAAGTTAAGATATAGTGATAGTTTATTCACTAAACTAAATTAAAATATTCATCTAATGATAGATACTTTATCAAACAATAATTCTACCCTTATGATAATTTGATCAGCAATGAGTAAACATGGGAATGTTTGACTATGCATCTTCCTTTATCATGGTCCAACAATGGCATAAAGGTGAAATTAAAAGAGATTCAATAAAAAATAATAAAAATAATAATAAGTTTATAGACATTAATTTCATAGTATTTTTTACTATACAAATTGGTGATAGTATGATCAATAATTTAGGTTTCAAGTTTAGTATAGTCACCATGATGCATATATAAGACAATAGGAATTTTCTCTATTCTCATATAATCATATCAATAAGTGGTTCAATATCATATTCATAGGTCAAATAAATTAGATAATATGCTTTATCATGTTCATTATATCCCATTCCCATTACAAGATTTCACTATCAGTCAAGCATTAGCATGGTCCATCATTAACATATAATAACTAAACACGAGGATAAATTCTCATTCATTATTCATTCATCTTAATGGATCATTTCATGGCATTTTTAGACTCATAAAATATTATGTTGGGCATTTAAAGAGATACAAATTATTTAAACAAAATCATTCCCATGGGCATCTCATACTAGAATATAAAAAATCATAACTTATTGATAATATTGGCTCTAAGTATGTTTTTTACAATCGCCAAAGCATAAATGTTTTACATGGTAACAACCAATGTCAAAAATGAATGATAAAGTATTCTTAATCCAAGGTAAATCTACCTCTTCATATCATTATTACTAACAAAAAAAAAATAGAATAAACACTAAATATTACAAAACCCTACTAGCATGCAAATAAGTCGAAAGGGTGTAAAAAATTATCAAAGAACATTATATAATAGCCATATAAAACATCAAAATTTTATTTAAATAGATATAAAATAATCATAAATCATTCTCTTTATGTCAATTATACATCAATAAGGTAAGTAAGTTATAAACATACCAATTGTACATTAAAAATTATTTCTCTTGAATGGTTTCAAGAAATGTCAAACACCCAATAAACAATATGAAATAGAAAATGCTCAAATACCTCATCCCAAATGAGAAAGTTGCCAAGAATAATTTGAATGAAAAGATTCCCCATGATTATATACCTTAAGCTCCCTTCTAACAACTAATTCTATCATTAAATTATGAGTGATTTGAAAATTGTTTTAATTTTTAATTAAATAATGATTATTAGTCAACTAAGTTTGATGAATGGGTGAACTAGATTGATTATCGAATTAATTGGTTGCATGGAGAATGGATGGGTGATTTGACTGAGTATGTGAAGGAGTTAAGTAATTTCGTGAAAATTTTTATTGAGTGTATGAAGCAACTAAATAATTTGATTGCTTAGTTAACTAATTATGATTTATCAGTTAACTAAATGAAATTAAATTTAAAGATTAATTATTTATTAAATGAATAATGTGTGCATTAAGATGGAATTTGATATTTTATTTAAATATTTAATGAATAATATGTTGATAATGAGTGGGTTAAAAAATTATTTAAATAATGAGTTATTTAATTAAGTGATGATAGACTAAGGATTAATGGTAATAATAGGATGAATGGATATTAATAATGATATGAATGATGATGATTAAGGAATAATAATGATAGAAGTATTAGAATTATTTTAGTGTTTGTATTTCCCCTCTTTGAGATAATGTTCAAAGTAACATAATTTCAAAGAAGAAAAAAAGTTAACTAAGGAGAATGAATTAGATGAGATGAAGAAATTGATTATAATGGCCTAGTTAGGCAAAATAAATAATAAAGGATTAGATGGTGACATTATGCCCCCTCAAGAGGTTATCCATGCAAAAGCTACACAAATGAACTCTCAAAAGAGGAGATGTGAAGAAAAAGTTAAATGAAAGATGAAATTTATAAAACAAAAATGGAAGAAAAAATAAAGTAGATTGAAAATGTTATAGGGATAATGTATACATGATAAGGGATAAAATTATGCTTATAGGTTTATTGATGCATGAGTGATTTCTTATAATTAAATTATGCATTTTTTATGTTGAAATGTGGAGAGAAACCTTATTTTAATATAGTAGTGAATGTTATGCATTTATAAATACCACAACGATGATGTGTATACAATACATGAATTGAATCATAAGAAAAAATAATAGGATGCCCCAACACTTGCAAGAAATTTTATGGTCTTAGCAATTCCTATGATGAGATAACCAATGGATGGAGGGATTCGCATACACCTAACAAGGTGCTTGACCTTAATACATCTAGTAATATAGTGTCTAAAATGAGCATCAAGATAAATTATATTGTTGATAATGTGGCCCTTGAAGAGTGATTGAAAAGCTTTAGAAAATCCCTAATGTATCTTTTGAATTTTCAAATGGAGGAGTACCATTGAAAGCCACAATTTCCAATTCAATAAGAGGGTGACTATCTTAGGGTGTAGCTTGATCTACTCATCCTTTTTTTGATCGGTTGAATTTCAATGCCTATGATGCATTGGTATATATTTTAATTGATGTAAATATACATTCTTTAGCATTCTTATGTGGATATAATGACAGGTACAATTAATGGGATGACTACATTTGTGGCTCCAAGATGGAAAGAACCTTTGGGAATATGGTGTAATATAAAAATTAAGTTAAATTTTAAACTTATTTTACTTTAATTGACTTGGGAAAGTAAAAATTAAGAAACACTAGAAATATTTGAATGGAATATAAAAATGAATTGTAAAATAGTAGACAAAAAATAATAAATAAACTAAGAAGCTCGTAAGTACAAACACTTGTATACCATGCTATCATCTCATAACATGTATCATTGTACAACCTATTTTTTGTCATATATAAATAACTAAAAACACAAGTATATTCATTGTAATAAATTTGGTCTAATGAAAATCTACATCATCTTACGTGAAAATTTGGGTGTTGCAAAATAAAAAATACGTCGATTCCAAAAATGAAAGAAGCTACTTTGACAAGAAGAATGCTTAAGAAGATGTTAGTAGGCCTGAAGAAAAAGTTGATAAAGGTGTGAATATATGCCCCCTCATGTTTTTTCCCCCAGCTAGGAGGGTAAAAACATGAAGGTAGTTGAATCATAACCACCATAAAAAGTTTCAAAATAGGGCAAAAAGCTAACTATATACTCACAAGGTGGGCCCCAAAAAGGTCATTTTCACTATTCATGATGAGGATTTTTGCTTAGATTTCTATAGAGCTTGAGTGAAAATGCCCCACCAATGATATTTTTGGTCATCGTGCATAGAGGAGCTTCAAACTATTATAGAGATTGATGAGACCCTAGACGAGGTAGGCCAAAAAAAATTAATTTTTCTTTTATTTTATGCATTTAATTTTAGTAGGAAGATTTAGAGTAGCACAGACATCCTTGGTGCGCTTGGTGTCCTAGACCAACACTGGTGTCTAGGACCCCGTACGTTCATCCAAGGGTCGATTTGACGTTAGTGTCCTACTAACACGTTGGCATTCTAGGGACATATTATCATCCAAGAGGGCGCACTAGATTCCTTAGAGTCAAAACTGAAAATTGTGTTAATAAATCAAAGTATAGCATGCTTAGAGTATGTATAAATAGTGAAGATGTAGGATTTTGTCTGATAAAGTTGTGTTTTTGCAGGGTTTACTAGAGGTTTGTGAGCACACCAGTGGCTTGATCCTATCACTCCTATACAACCCCATAAGAGATGTGATAGTACATGACCATAGTCTATTACGTTGAGTTGGACTCTAGTGGGTTTACGATATGTTAGAGATGAGGTTTCATCTAGTGATGTTAATGGTATTGATGTAGACATGGGATGTTGATACCATGTCATTTTATCTCCTTGTAGGGGAGATGATTGTCACCTTGATGGACACCTATTAGATCTTGTGTCTCCCCATTCATGGGGAGAGGATATCTTTGGATGAGCCATAGACGGCTCAGGATGTCTGAGACAACCAACTACACTGGATCGGTCGGGTTGTCCCTTCAAATGCCACAAGGCACATATACCTGAGATGGCTAAAGCAGGGGTGATTTGTAATTTCCCTCATTTGGTGCATCATGATTACCACAAAGGCACTCTAAGTCACTATTGACAAACGAGGCTCCCATCTATATGTAGGCCTCATTCGTTATATTAGAGACATAGAAGAGAGGAGCATCGTATTCTCCTAGGGTCAAAGCATGCTAGCCCATTTATACCACGACCTTGGGTGATACATCCATTATGAGTACCATAGTTTGATATCCTACACACTTCTTCGGGTGTGGGCTTTCGAGCATATCACCTATACTAGACCAACCAATTTTCCTCGACATATTACAAGTGATCTACCCCTATCCCATGCATACCCACTAGTACGATAATGGAGGTTTAGGGACTTATTATTTTATAGACAGATCATGGAACAACTAGGGATCAAGGATGTCGTGTGGTAGGCATATTAGGAGATAGAGAGATGGCCCACCAATAGGACACAACTTCCATATATGTAGTATGACTAATTCCTAGCTAACTACTATGATCACATTATTGTACCATAATATTGGTGACAGGTCATGCACCAATTTGGGCAAGTGCAGATAGTTCCTCATACTATGCCCACATACATAAGATCATTTAAGAGCCTTGGACCAGACCTGGGGACCTACCCAGTCCTACCATCAAGGATTTTGCATCGAGTGAGGTAGGGAGTAGTGACAATGATGACCCATCCCCATTAGATATGGATGATGTGGGGGTCACAAATGGATTTTTTTTTGTGGTGGGAGACAATGAGCTTGATTCCCATCTTCCTTGACGATGCCCTCAAAGGAGATCTAGGTGTACAAGGGTCTTATGGGGAGGAGGACCAGTAGGAGAAGGTAGAGGAGGTAGCAGCGAAGAGGCCTAGCAGACAACGAAGGATTCTTCTCTTGTTGTTGTCCCTATTATCTTAGTAGTTCCACTAGAAGATGCTCATATCTCGAGAGTCCACCACCACCACAAGTAGCGTAAACTGGGTTATCTCTAGCTATGCTAATAGGGACATAGGGGGCCTCGAGGAGATAAGCTACACCAATTGATCCATATTGGCGAGCTAGTGACCCAGGTATGAGTTAGACTTTGCTTTAGATATGCTTTCAGTTTTGTGATTATATTGTGATTATCATGACGCGGTAATGATATATTTCCTCTTCTCTATGTTTGTAGTTTTTACATGAGAGTGGCTCAGCTTCTTCAGTCAAGTATTAGAAAAGATGGTACCAGCACTCGTATAAACACAAGACCCCATCCTGGATTCCTACTAGCCATAAGAGACAATTGAGAGGCAATCCTACTGTTCGAGCCCATAGCACAGCTCAAGATGGTTTATGAGGGGACTCATGTGGAGCTGGTGCAGATAGATTTAGAGCTCAGCACAATGACGGGTCAGAGGGACCAGAGAGTAGTGAAGCTTTACACTGTCCTCACTAAGTGAGACCAAGCCATGATGAAGGAAAAGAGTGTCGAGCAGGCATGTTTTTTCCTTTAGAGTGAGGTCGAGGAGCTCAAGAGGGAGATCGAGGATGCACAAATGAGCACCCCCATGAACCTTGACTATCCTCAAGTGTGGAAGCTAATGGATGACATCATGGTTACAAGGAAAAGAGAGGCCACCTTGCAAGATTAGATCGTGACCTAGAGGGAGCAGATTGGGGCTGAGAGGGGAGCTAAGGGGATTGTGTACATCATTCTCAAGATTAGTTTCTCGATCTCAGTTCCATGTATCAATCCATTAGCCTCCACGGCCAAACAAAGGGCTCCAAAATCCATGCTCTAGGGAAATAGAGCAAGGATATATTGTATAGATATTTCTAATGTAGATATTCATGATGCATTATATAGCATTTTTATGTATACAGTCATACACATGTATACAGAGATCTCATTTTATTGTAGTGATGGTGACACATGTACATTGATACATTTACACATATATATATATGAGATTTTGATTTGACCATGACTTGTGTTCTGACATATGCTTTTGATTTCATGTATGTTATAGATGCATGTTGATGTATGATTAAATTATATGTTATCATGATTTAATCAAACACACATGAAACATATGCTTAATAAAATGCTATGATGATGTAATATGATATGACAATATAGATGTAAATAAAACATGCTAATTAATAAAGACAATGCATATATATAAAGAAATGATTAATCTACTAATGAGATAAATTAAGATTATTGATTGATAATGCACAAAATTCAAAATACACATATTCTTAATTCTTATTTAAAGAAATTAACCATACATGTATGCATCATAACGCAATGAACAAGCAATGTTTCAATAATGTAATATCATAACACAACATACTTCAATTATAGAAAGAGAGTGGCATGCATACGACACATAGGGTAATTCTAAGCATAGTATCAATGTAAGTGCATAGCATTGATGGGTTCCTTCAATGATATATAATTCATGTCAAAAAGGCCATAGGCACCAAAACCATAAACAGGGGTGATTACATATGGACCTAACCAATTAGGAATAAATTTCCCCTTTTGGTCAATTGGCGCACTTACACTTCTCTAGTTCTCCAAAAAAATGAGATCACCAATTTTGAAAGTGCAAGAAAGAATATTTTGATTGTAATACTTTGATAAATATTTTTGATAAGCTTGAAGGTGCTCAAGGGCCTTTAAATGGAGCTCATCAAGCAACTCAAGTTGGTTTAGACATTCGATATAGTAAGTGTCATCATCAATTAACCCTCTAAGGGAAACTCATAAATATAAAATTTCTAACTCTAAAGGCATGATAGCATTGGCACCATACATGAGGTTGTACGAAGTAGTACTAGTAGTCATACGAACACTCGTGTGGTAGGAACACAATTCATAAGTTAACTGAGTACACCACTATTTATCATGCTTATTAACTATCTCACATAAAATTTGTTCAATGATTTTATTTGATGCTTCAACTTGGCCATTGGATTGAGGGTAATAAGGTGTAGAGAATCAATGTTGAATATAAAATTTCTCCAAAAAAATATTTTACATCCTTATTCTTAAATGGTGTGCCATTATCAAAGACAAGGATAGAAGGCAATCCAAAGCAAGAAATTATGTTGTTTGGAAGAAATCTACATATCGCTTCAACATTAGTAGATCAAAGCATAATAGCTTCAACCCACTTCATGAAGTAATTTGTTGTTGTTAAGATGAAGGTGTGTCCCTTAAAAAAAGGGGGATATATATTTCCAATGATATCTAAACCCCATGTTTTAAAAGGCCAAAGATAAGCTTGAGTAACAATTTCCTATGCAAGAGCTTGGATAAGATTGCTATGTTGTTGACATTGAGGACATTTATCTGCAAAGGAAAAGGAGTCTTTCTCTATCATTTTCCAATAGTATACCATGTGTATCATTTTATGCACTAAGTATTTACCATAAAATGTCCACCACCAAATCCTGAATGGGCTTCTTGAAGGGCAGGGGATACCTCATCCTTAGTAAGGCATCAAAGAAAAGACCATTATAATATATGTGATAAAAATTAGATAGGATGATATAACAATTTGAAATATTTTGTATCTGACACGAGTATTCTTACTTGCATCACCAAGAAAGTTTATAATTTTTAGGTAGTTACAGATATACCAATACCACTCTCCTAAGTCTATATGTGCACACATAAGACTATTGATTTAGGTTTATCTGATACAACAGGAGAGCGAAGAATTTGGACCACAAAGTGGTACTAATCTGTGTTATAATTAGGGTGTACAAGGGAAGAACTTCTAACCATTGCATTTGTGTGATAATTCTCTCTCCTAGGAACACTGTCAATGGTATAGAAGGTGAAGTGACTAAGAAAAGATAAAGAAAAATCTTGATATTGAGATAGCTTACACTGCTTAGCTTGATATATTACCATGATATGATTTACAATTAATTTAGAGTCACCATGAATATGGATATGCTTAATTTCAGAGGCTATCGTATCATGCAAGCTAACAATGAGGGCTTCGTACTCAAATATTATTTGTACAATGAAACTCTAATAATAATAAAAAGAGGAATCAGGTTTCCTTCAGGTGAAATTAGAACTACAACTGCTCCAAGGCCAGTTTGACATCTTG
>VDFB02049217.1:134252390-134352667 GCA_007258455.2 Sequoia sempervirens | reverse complement strand
TGACATTAGCTAAGAAACTGTTGAGGACGTGGTACTATTGACCAACCATGGAAAAAGAAGCTCATCAGTATGTGTGGAAATGCATCCAGTGTCAACAGCATGGGGATCTGATTCATGCTCCAACTCAAGAGTTACAACCCATAATTACACCATGGCCTTTTTTGTAGTGGGGACTTGAACTCATAGGAAAAATCACTCCAACCTAATCCAATGGCCATAAGTTTATCATAATCGCCACTGAGTACTTTACTAATTGGGTTGAAGCCATTCCTATGACCTATATAACAAGGAAGCAGATAGCCAAGTTTATCCTGAATTACCTAATTTTTTGTTATGGTGTACCACAAACCCTCATCTTAGACAATGGAACACCATTCAAAAGTTAGGATGTGAAATATTTGTGCCAAAGATTCAATATCCAATACCAATTTCTCTACACCGTACCATCCCCAAGGCAATGGCCAAGCAGAAGCAACGAACAAAACTATCCTGAAAATCCTAAGGAAAATAGTTAATGAAGTTGGTCATGACTGACATCTGCAGCTAAATCCTGCTCTTTGGACTTATTGAACCAGTATCCGCACACCTACAGGAGCAACCCCTTTCTCCCTAGTCTATGGATTAGAAGTCATCTTTCCTATTGAGGTTGAGCTCCCATCATTGCGAGTGTCACTAAAGAATCTAATAAATGAGGAAGAGTACAGAGTGTCTCGACTGAATGAGCTAGAATTCTTGTATGAACATAATCTTGACGCCCTTAATCATTTGCAAGTGTATCAAAACTAGCTGAAATGGATCTATAACAAGAGAATCAAATTTTGGTCATTCCAGGTAGGCGATCTTGTCTTAAAGAAAAATTAGAAAAACCTCCTAGATCAAGACAACAAAGGAAAGTTTGAGCCTAGTTGGTTAGGTCCCTTTGTCATCACAACAAGCTATTGATCATGAGCATACCAACTTTCAACCCCTGAAGGTGAACCCTTGCAGGAGCCAATCAACAGCTTGCATCTCAAAAAAAATTATGCCTAAACATGAAGGGTGTAAATCAGAAAATACAAAAATATCATAAAAATGATCAAAATCCAAAAAAATGAGAAAAAGGATTGAAAAAAATTGTCCTCTAGTGAAAACTACTTCGGTGGCGCTTTGGGCAAGTACCTTGGTGAAAACCTGGCAAATAGGTGCCTTGCATAAAAAAACGTATCTCCATCTATTCTTTGGCTCTTTTGACCTATCATTCTTTGCATCGCCATTCATCCCCCATCTACATCCTTATCATGGCTTGCCACTGTAAGGTACCATGAACTCTTTAGCACTACTTGGCATATTCTCAAGGTCGGTTTGTCTTGCCTTTATCAAAGTAGGCTAACATATCACAATGGGGGAATTTTGTTATGTGTCACAATCGGATTCTTGTATATCTTGAGGTCATGGGACATCTTATCAGAAAACACCAAAAACATTCATAAAATCTTATCTAGAAAATCCAAAAACATTTGCAAAATCTTGTACAACGAAAATCCAAAAACATTGAGAAAATTGTAAAGGAAAAATCCAAAACATTCAAAAAACATCAAAATCCCTAAAAAGGTCAAACATCGAAAATCCAAAAAATAATGTCTCTTGTCGAACTATGTTGTCTCTGAGCTTGAACGTAGGCAAGGCCATCACTGATGTTCCCTTGAGACACCCTAGGTCAGTCCTTTAGAGGTTCGTTGTAATTAGTTGTCGTCCCTCGTCTATTCATATCTTTTTCTTGTAAATTTTTTGAGTCAGTTGAACTACGTTGTCTCTAAGCTTGAACGTAGGCAAGACCATCATTGATGTGCCCCTGAGACACCCTAGGTTAGTCCTTGGCAGTCCATTGTAATTAATTGTTGTCTCTCATCTATTCATATCTCCATCTTGTAAATGGGTCATGTCTCTTGTCGAACTACATTGTCTTTGAGCTTGAACGTAGGCAAGGCCATCATTGATGTGCCCTTGAGACACCCTAGGTCAATCCTTAAAAGTCTATTATAATTAACTATTGTCTCTTGTCTGTTCATATCTCCATCTTGTAAATGGGTCATGTCTCTTGTCGAACTACGTTGTCTCTGAGCTTGAACGTAGGCAAGGCCATCATTGATGTGCCCCTGAGACACCCTAGGTCAGTCCTTTAGTGGTACATTGTAATTAGTTGTTGTCCCACATTTTTTCATATCTTTGTCCTGTAAATTTGTCGAGTCAGTCGAACTACGTGGTCTCTGCATGTATAACGTAGGCAAGGCTAATCTTTGATCAGCCCCCGAGGCCCCTAGGATAGGTCTTTAGGTTAGGTTCTTGGTTTAAACTTGGAAATTCTTAGAAAACCCCAAAAACATCCAAATAAAGACTCTCAAAAATCCCAAAACATCCAAATATCTTGAAATCATAAAAAAATTCAAAAATAGAAAACACAAAAACAAAAGAAAACGTTCAAAAGACCTAAAAAGCCTCAAATATTCAAAAAAACTAAACAGCCTCAAAAAATTGAAAACCTAAACATTTGTATAAACTTTCAAAAAGACCAAAAACAACCTCAAAACATTTCAAAATATTCAAAACATTCAAATATTCTAGAAAATCCAAATGCCATCCATCCCATCTCGCTTTCACCCATAATAAAATTTCACCCATAATAAACGATTGTCACCTTCACCCTTTGGAAAAACAAGTAGAAAACAAACATAGCAAGTTGTAAAGTGTGAACCCAAAAGTCAAAATCTAAAGTCTAAATCATAGGTAAATGTGTCAGTGAAGTTTATAGCAATGGCTCATCTTAGCATCATTATCCCAACATCAAACAACCCTCTGATCAACATGTCCTATGATGTATCCTTCCTGCGATGGACATCAGTATCAGATATCACTTTAAGCTAAACTTAAACAAGGCATGAGCTATAGATAACACTAACTGTTTGTCTTTGATCTTTTCTTATGATTTATCTTAATGGCCCATTTTGAGGACCTCTTGATGATTTCTATCTAAAAAAAATGATATAGAAAGGAATGGGGCATCAATCATTATCTTTCATTTGTTATGCTTGTGGATACTCTAGTAAAATAATATTGGTGCATACTTGCTTAGTTGTGTGTAGGAAGGTCATTTGGGGTATGTTGTTGACTATTGCGTATGCTTTGGTCCAATATGTTCTAAGCTTCTAACTTACATTCCAACGACGGTTTTTAATGTCAAGGTGTGAACAAGAACTATCCTATCTATTTGTCGATTCAAAGTCCATTACACTAGATACAACATCATCCTGGTTATCAATACCTTGATGCATCGTATCTATGTGTTATATCAAACAATAAGGAACAACAAAAAATCCCAATCCCGAAGTGTGAGCACCCATCCTGCATTTCATACTGTATTTTGTATTTTCTCGTCACCATCTCTAATAAAGTCTTGATGGATCATTGACTTGTTGGATCTTTTGAAGCAATCATCATCAGCAATGGTTATTCATTATTTATTCTTCTATCTTCTCTCCGCGCTAACTTGGTATCATGACACTCAAAAACATCATCAATGCATCCATCCTGCATCCACAAACCATCAACATACGTGCATCTCATATCATAATCATACATCCATCTCATAATCATTGCATATCACATCATACATTTTGCATAATCATTTGAGTTGTAATGAATAATATAGATTTGTTATTCTAAGCATCTTTAAATCGTTGCATATTATAATCATTTGCATCCATACATTCATATGCATATATTATCATCATAAAACATGCATAGAAAATATACAAAAATAAATGCATCCATATCATGTGCATCCATAACATCTGCATATCATAACCATTCATCCATATCATATCATGAAAAGATAATGAAAAAGAACATATCACTGCATTCATCCATATCATAATCATTGCATATCACATAGGCATAAATAAAATGCATCCATACATGATCATACATAAGCATCCATACATCATCCATACATAAAATAAAGTCAACACATCATCACATAAATCATCTATATCATATATATATCAAAAAATGTGTCATGGTACAAAATTTGGATCAGTGTATGTACATCGATAATAAGTACAGTATCTATGAGGCTATCAAAAAGGAGCCCATGAATGTATATCAGTATAAAGAATGGAGCAAAATCAAAAAGTGTCTATACATCAAAAATGCTAGCCCTAGTGGTTGCTACCCTCTCTAGCTTGTCGCTCAAGCTGATCCTCTGCTCGGGGGCATGCATCACTCCACTATGAAAAATCAGGTTGTCTCAATGCATGTGGTACATCACTATGGTAGTGTTTCTTGTAATGTGTAGCCTCTATAACAACCTCTCTATACAATCTGGTTGAAATTGTCCGACCATGGGTGGATGTCATAAGGCTCTCAATCTACTAACGTCGAGCCACCTCCTAATCTCTCTCACCTGTGACTACCTAAACTCTCTACAAAGTCACATCCCTCTCGGCTATCACAACAACCACCTACTATCGAGCCAAGTCTCACTCATTAGTCAAAGCCAAAATCTGTTGGCGGGCCTAGTCCTGCTCACCTGTCAAAACCTGCACCTACTGCTATATATGTTGTATTTGTACATCTATGGCATCCAACGGTGGTGGTGGTGGTGGCACTAGCTATTGTTGCACCACTGGAGGCTACTGAGGAGGCTACTATCCCACTAGAGGATCCCCCGGAACCTTTCCATCATGGCCATCCTGGCCTCCCTGTCCTCTGCCCCTGACACCTCTGCCTCACGGCCTCCCTTTGGGAGGAGCACCTATAGGATTTTTGAGTCACCTCAGAGGGATGAACCATGCATCATAAGCGGGAGTAGTCTAAGCAATGGGCTGACCCTGATCGTATGCCCAAGGCTGGGCAACCAACTGGTGGAAACTCTCAATGGCCTCTGTTGTCAGAATCGTCAATCCCTAGGTGGGAACCTCTCTAGCAGATTGTGCAAAAATAGCCCTATAGCCATCATTGGGCCTGTCCTGGACATCGCTAAATTGTCTAGCCACTCTGTCAGGAAGGTACCGCTCGACCATGGTATGCTCTCGACCCTACATATATCGGGTTTGTTAGGCGAAGTAGAGTTGTTAAACATCATTGAACCAGGCCGACATCTAAATCCATGGCCACCACCGGAACACAGTCATATCATTTATCACCTGTCGCTAGTACAGGAGCCCAATCTATCCTATGTGCCTGAGTGTGATGGCACCTCGGTATATCTCCATACGACGGGATCATCTAGCTCCAAGTCCACCATTTGTACAATCGATTGAAGCACTGCAATGTGCTCCCATGCCCAGATATGAAGGAGAGTGACACCTGCACCGAGCGCTCTCCCATTGCAATACACAAAATCATGCAAATCATGGTACAAGGAGGCCAACATCATGGGGCCCCACACAAAAAGAGTCCTCTGATAAAGCATCCTCTACCAAGCCAAGCCCCAACCTGGACTAAAGAATCGGTCGTGTTTGTCTGGAGCCACCAAACCTGAAATGATGGACCCAACAATCAATTTGAATGTTGGCACGTGACCCCTATATGTCTCTAAATCAATTTGTGATGTGACCAATGCAATCTAGTCCATCTCCATCACCACAAAGCAGGCATCCAATTTGACATCACGATCGTAGATCACACGATCACCATGGATAGGTAATCGCAATATCTGCCACACATCCTCTAAGGTCATGGTTGCCTCTCCCGTCGGAAGGTGGAAAGATGAAGTCTCATTGTGCCATCTCTCGCACAATAATGTCATCATAACTAAATGTGTCCTCACAACAGGTGCATATGTGATATACCACAATATGATCTCTCCCAGTGCTCCTAGCACAACTCGGACAGATCACCTAATCTCTCCAGTACTGTTGGCATGTGCTCCCTCAACATCAATGGTGGGAAGACCTTATGCACTCACGAAGCGCACGGCATCAGGAAATCATCAAAATTTGAAGTTATTTGGAATTTGTCTCAAAAATCACAAATGCGTCATTGTTTACAAATGCATCTCTATATTCAAAATCCAAATGGCGACACCTGATGCATTTTAAAATTCAAATTGACAGATGTGTCTCCATACAAGATGGCATCGCTATTTAGAATTTGGTCTAACCTAACCCTAACTTTTAAATTGGCAAGTGTGTCACCAAATACATACACGTCACCATTTAAAATTTGAAACCCTAAAAATCAAATCTAGAAAAGTGTCACCCTAGACATATGCATCGCTATATATTATTTAGGCGTCATTGATTGAAGTTTGGGCGTCACTATATAGCGACGTTTATAGAGACCCCCAAATTCTAAATTCTAACGCCTAATAAATGCATCAAAATTTCAAATTTCAAATCAAGTTTCAAATCACATACCAGTGGTCTTGCGCTTGGAAGTTGTTGGAACTCACAAACTCGATCAAAGATGTGTCGGGGAAGCTCATGGCATGCCATTTCATTGAAGTGTCAGAGCTCAAATCGCAAGAATTCCTTAAGTGTGAATACACAAATGAATTGAAAATGACCCCTCTTTACCTATTTAAGCTAGAAAATTAGGGTTTTTTTCCCTAATTCAACCTTAATAATGGTGTTTATTATCATTTTCACCAATTTTTCCAATCTTAACCTCATTTTGCATCATTTTTTGCATTTTTGGCATTATTCTTGCATCTCAAAACCTTTTTGGACCCTTGGGGTAGCTTTTGACCTTTATCGAGAAATCAACCCAAATTTCAAAATTTCTGCCCAATTTCTCAAGGGGGTAAGGAGTCAGTTTTATTCTTCTATTGGGGCATCTAAAAAATTAGAAAAAATTTATTTTTCGATTTGAGCAACATTTTGATCTAAAAAGCGTTGTTCTTTGAACCGAAGCAATAGGTACCTCGCATCAAAGAGGGGCAAAATGTAGACACTGAAAAATGTCCTAATTGATATGATACACCTAAATCATATTTATTAACATCATTTCCTCTTTATCTATCCTCTTTTCGCTAAATTAGTTCAATTAGCCTAGCTAATTTTAATTAATTGCATCATTTTCGTTTAATTGGCCTAATTAATTAAATTAGGTTAATTCACCTCTTTTTGCACTAACAATTCATCTCATTAAATTGAATAGATCAAAATATTTAATTTAATCTCCTAAGTCATCTTATTTAATTAAATAACCCTAAGTTATTTAATTAAATATCATTTCATCCCCCTTATGTATTTATTAAATCATCTAATTTAATAAATATCATCTAATTCCTCTAATCCCCTAATTGCATAAATTAAACCTTGTTTAATTAGCAATTAAACTAATTATTCCTCTAATCAAAGGGAATATTTCCATGGAATATTCTTTATCCTTTTTGCACAATTAAAACTTTGTTTTAATTTGTAAAACATATTTTTCTCACCCTAATGGAATATTCTAAGGAATATTCCCTCTCCTCCAATCAACTCACTTAGCTTCAAATGCAAGTTAACCTTCAACCTTTTGAACAAGTTACCTTTGACCTATGTGAGCAGGTCAAAAGTGTGTTTGTTTGAGGCAAGTGTGAGCCTTTAATTAACTTTCATCTTGCATTCTCATCTGTTGATGAGAATCCATGATCCATGCCTCTCATATTCTTCATCTTGAACCGTTGATTAAGCTTTTTGATCTCAACCATCCATTCTTCATTTGCTCTCCTATAAATAGATCACTATTTGGAGAAAAATGGATCCATCTTTTATTGCAAACTTATGATGTTAAATTTACTCACATCCATACTCTCAATGTGCATACATTTAGCTTATTTTCAGTTTATTTTAGTTGCATAATAGCTTCAAGCTTCTATTAATGGCTTCCATGCATCCATCCTAGTTTGTAAATAAATTAGGGTTTTCATCTTTTAGCATCATTTTAGCTTAAATTGGCTTAGATTAGCTTAGATTAGCTTAGCAATTGCATAATTAGATCATTTATAGCATAAAATCATGGTAACTTAGCTTGCCTCATGTTCATTTTGTGCATAATTTAGGTTTTTCATACATCAAACATCATGGTTTCATCAATTCTCTTCCATAGAATTGACTGAAACAATTTCACTATCACGGGATTGGGAAAGGGTCATCGGTCCACATCAATGTGACACCAATTCCACAACAAGATAAAGTTTCTATAGATTAGAGTAGATGTTTTCTTTAAAGCTTTCATAAATTTAGCATGTTAGGTTTTTTGATAAAATGTTTACTTTCAATTTTGATTGATTGATCATGTTGAGATTCGAGTATTGGTGGCTCTATTGTGCTTTGATTCTTCATTGATCAAGTGTGATTCAACCCATACCGGTATTTCGCATCGACAAAATGAAACCAATAGAGGATTTTATAGATTTACCTAATGCTTAATTATATTTTTAAATACCTAAAATATACACATTTCCTTGATCACCCTAACATTATCATAACCTTATTCATTTGTCTAGTTAATTAATTAAATTACAATAATTTATGTAATCATCCTAAATTACATTTCCCTACTTGTTCTAATAACATTTCCTAAGTTTTAATCCCATTCCCCCTACACAAGATTTTAAAAAATATATTTATTAAATCTTACCTTTTTTACTCAACCACCCAAAAAACATAAAAAATAAACAAAAATCTATTTTTATCTTCACCCTCTATCTCATAACAAACACCCAAAATCTGATTTGTTGAACTCTAGCCCTTTAGATTTTTTTGTGTTGGGGGTTTTGCACCCTATAAATGCAGCTTATATTATAAAAAACAAACACCCAAAATTAAATAAAAGAATTATACAATACTTTTTTCCTACACCACATGTCTTATAACTACCCAACCAAGTTGATCCCAACCATTAATCTCTCATCTAATCTTGACTATGATCAATCCAATCTTAAGCCTATAAATCTACCCATACATAAAACCATTTTCAATATACAATATTAAGAATAAATCATTATGCTACTAGTATGAACAACCACATCTCATTATTCATTTCAAACAATAAATATTTGAGCACAACCTCTTTTATGTTGAAATAGGAACCATCCAATGAGATGCATTCATTTATTTCACTCTTATTTTATGATTTCTTATTTAATCTAAGGTGTTAGTTAGGAATGAATAAAATTTAATATTAAGGTTTTATTTTACATTTTTTATTTCTTGTACACATTTTTGGAATGTCTAGTGGGAATCATCCCTCATCTAACCCTTGCATTTTACAGTTTTTTTCTAACTTGATATTATAGGTTTTGCCCTTTTTTTAGAGAGATTTGAAAGTTAGATTTTATAGGGAGCTTTTTGTTACTAAATGGACCTTACAATTCAATCAAAAAGGACTGACATAAAAATTTATATATAATATAATATATTTTGGTGCAAGAAAATCTTTTATAAAAACTATTTTATAGGCTCTTTCTTTGGTAATCCATATGGTTGTATGAATTTATACCATGTGAATTGTATTTTAATTGTTATACACTTTGTACTCTATTAAAAATTATTTTCTTGTTACTCGCTAGTTAGATATTATATTTGTAAGAGCAAGTAATCATCTCACTAAGGCCCCTTCACCCTCTTTTTAAACCTTAAAACAACCATTTGTTTCAAATTAGCATAATCTTTTCCTCGTATATTAGATTTTCATATTTTTATAGGAATTGGAAAGCTAACTCAAAGAAATTTTCTATGCATAGAATAGTTTTTGTCTATTTTAGATCAAATTTTAGGTATAATGGTTCAAAATCATTCTTTATTTTCAATCTTTAAACACACACATCTTTTGCATATGGAATGTAAATTTGAACATTTTTTTTGAAATTGCATAGAAAATCATGAAGAACATTGTTTACTGAAATGTGTTTTGACATGTCTTGAAATTTTTTATTTTGGTTTTTGTAAAGGATTAAATTTCATTACTAATGCATCTTTCTTGCAACAAATCATTTGTTAAAGACTTATCTTTTGAAGCTACTATTGTATTTTTTGTAGAACATTTATCCAAGATTAACCTTTGAAAAACTGTTGTATTTAGTGCAAGTAACTTTTGGAACTACTAGAATGTATTTTTTAAAACATTTATTCAAGACCATCCTTTGAAAATAGTAATGTAATTAGTGCAAGATATTTATCAAAGACAATATTTTACTAACTAAATAAGTTGCACATAATTTTTATTAAGGGAATGAATATTTATTAACTATGTTTGTAAGGACTTCTAAGTGTGTATACTCTCTCTTTGAACCAAAAGGTGATCTTAGAAATTTGCAATAGTTTTTACTTTTTTATATAATCCAAGAGTCCAATTTGTGTGTTCTCTCCCTTTGTAGTGCACAACAATCCTAGGAATTAGAAACATTTGGATTTATTTCCATTTAGCATGTCTAGCTTAAATTTTGTCACCAAGGGGATGACCTGCACCCTCATGTTTTAAAAAAGACATCAATATAGATGACAATCTTTTTTTTCTTTGAAGTATTATTTTAGATTTTTCCAAGTGTGTAAAATTAGTGTTTAGTTTTTTGTAATAAACCTATGTTTATTCAAAATATAAAAAATAAATATAATAATTAAATAAAATATATTAAAACCTATAGTTTTTTAGATTTATCTTATTTTGAAGGTTGTGTTCATGCAAAGTATTATCTCATGAAAATTTTGTTTGATCATGAAAATATGGTGTAAATCAATAGTTTTTGTCTACTAAAAGGTTAAATTATGGTTTGGATGGAATTGATTGTCACATAGACATCTTCTATCAAAGATCCTTGATACTCAAATATGAACAAGGTGCACTTGGGCACAAGCAACCCATTTATAAATTTTTGGAACGTTTAACTAAAGGTTAACATTAGTAAGACCTTCAATTGAAGGTGGCACATGTTGACAAAATAAATTCATATATTCACAAGTTACTCACAAGTTAGACACACCTCTATTCTTCCACATGTGTGCACTAAGTGAGGGTCTTCTCCTAATGATAAACATTTGGATCCAATATAATGATTGTGATAAAATTTGAAAGATAACAAACAATAATGCAAGTAATGTTAGTGTGGCTATAATAATGCTAGATAATTGACACTTGAGACTTGATGTAATTAAATGTCATGCAAAATGATGGAGTGCCCTAGTGTAGTAGCTAGGACTTTTCCATGTGTTAAAGTGAAGGTTGATGTGACAGATTGAATAATGACTTAAATAAGTGATTCACTATCACAGATAGATATGGTAGGATTGTCATAAGGATTGGTAGATCCTAGATAATTGGTGGATAATAGATTATGCTTAACAAATAAAATGATCTAAGAGTGAAATCCTTTTATACATCTTAGGTACACAATTTTTGAAAAATAGTGTTAAAATTGGTATATAACTAGCACTTGCATTAAACGGCAGTTGGTTTACCATTAAACAGCAGCTGAAACTTATTTTTCAACGAATCAACAGTGGATTACAGGCGTGAGACTTGTTTCAGTGTCAATTATGTAACCTATAAGCTAATAACTAGTTGAAAAATAGATAACTTAGACTTAAAGTTAAATTGAACTTAAAGAAAATAAAATCTGCACATGCAAATTTGACTCATAAATCAAAACTAATAACTTAAAAATACAAAAGGTATTAAAAAAAAAAAAAAAAAATCTATTTTTTAAAAACCAATTAAAAATTAAAGTCAATAATAACATTAAATTTATTAAAATCATATAGTAAAGTCAAATACAAAGTCTTTAATTTTACACTTTTCATCATTATAACAATAAAGATTGAATAGGGAGAACTTGAAAAATGTATATAGTTATAAATAAAGAATGAATATGGAGACCTTGAAAAATGTATGTAGTTATTCTTCAACTAGTGTGTAATACTAAAGTTATGGATAGTTGTCAATGGGCCCTTGATCTATTGGTGAAGTTGAATGGTTCTTAATGAGCCCACCAGGGATCAAGTCTTTTTGAGTGTAAAGCTCCGACATCATAAGGGATGAGGTTGGGATCGTGCTCCAGGTGAATTTGGCATAATGGATATCCCTCAGTCCTTGGCCTTAGCCGAAGAGATTCAGCCCAAGAAGATTCGTGCTCCCATATGAAATAGCTACAAATAATTTGTAGATGACCTCCATAAAAAAAATAAAAGAAAGGAAAAGTTATGGATAGCTAGCAAACACTTCGGCCATGTGAGAAAAGTCGAATAATCCGTAGAAGACATCGCCACATAAGCCTCGCTAGGTAGTAACATTCCATAAAAGTGCAATATTCCCTTCACCCCAAAGCTTTAAATGCGTCACTAATGAAGCAATCAATGGAAATAAGGTTTAAATACGCCAGTAATGAAGCAATCAATGAAAAATCTCGTCAACTTCTCTATTTTAATCTCTGCACACCCTCCAATTGCGTGACAACTCAAAACCTAGATAGATGGGCAGCTTAATTGAATTTACATCAATGGAAACTTCCTCAGTTTTGCCTAACATAATTTAAAATTTAATACTAATTCTAAAGCCCTGAGAAATCCTATAAATACCTAGGAAACCCAACAAACACAAATCAAGAAATTCTGATTCTGCAACAATGGAGATGAAGAGAGGAATATGCCTGTGCCTCTTCTTGGCTCTTTTTCTTGCTTTTTCATTACAAGTCTGTATTGTATTTCATTTCATTCCTTTGCTTTTTCCACACCAAGTTTTTCCTCTTTTTCACAGGTACAGATATAATTACACTAACAGATCTGTTTTTATCGGTCATATACACAGAGTGCAGCAGCAGGTGGTGTGTATAACGGCCCCACAGTGGCCCCTCCACCAAAACTAACAGAAAAAGGTCAGTTTTCCTCTCCATTTCTTTGTTTTCCCTGTATTGTATTGCTTGTAAAATGTGAAAGAGAATAGGGAGTGTGATCCCCAATGGCTAACCAGAAAATTTCACACATTTTCTGAAAGATGTTTAATGGAGTGTGAAAAGTTGATGTATAACATTGTTGGTGTTTACAGAGTGTGGTGATAAATGCGACTTCAGGTGCAAATATGCTCGGCGAAAACGGTGCTTAAAGTTCTGCAATGATTGTTGTAAGAAGTGCAACTGTGTTCCGAGCGGGCATTATGGTAATAAGGATGAGTGCCCATGTTACAGAGACAGGAAGAACTCCAAGGGCGGACCCAAGTGCCCATGAAACTTACTCTTGTATTTCTTTTGCTTTGGTGTTGTTATGGAAGGGTCTAGAATAAATGTGGGTCTGTCATTAGATATGAAGACAGACGTTTAGAGGCTAATTTAGTATTTAAGGGTTTGTTTCTAAGTGTGTGCTCTTTGTTGGCTAATTTAGTTGAAGTTGATGGAAAATGAATAATTTCTTTCCTATGGCGATGGACTTCTCAGTTTGTTTAATTACTTTGTAGTCAAAAATTAGATTTTTTTTTAATGTACATAACTAATTTATAATCTAATAGTCTAGGAATTTATATATTTCTGGACATAATCAATAGTCCAATTTATGCTTTTATATATTTTTGTTTAATTATTTTGTAATCTTTTTATAGTCTAATAGTCTAGGAATTAACATCAACTAGTTATGTACAAAAACATATAAAAGCATAAATTAATGTTGCGATGTAATAATGATGATAATTGTATTTGATATTGTATATATAAAATATAAAATAATTGACATTAGTAATGCTAACATCTAATAAATAAATAAAATATTTAAGGCATATCATAAAATTTGGAATTTCATTTCATGCAAGTTTCATATTATCCTTGTTCATCAAACTTATAAAATATTCAATCCACTTGTACAAAAAATGGACAATTGTGTCCATTCACTTCAAAATTAATCAAATTCATAAATTAGAACAACATATTTATATCCTTAAATAGAAAGAATGATTTCAAATAAGCATGCATTCATACCTCGGGAGTGGTATGAAGTATAGCACAATAATAATTTAATACATGATGACACCAAGTGATTGTTGATGTTTAAGAAGAGGGAGGGCATCATGAAAGTCTTTTTCTACTAACCCTAATGGCAGGTGCACCCTCATGATCCACCTTTATTAGTTAAGGGTCTCTTCTTCATGTGGATAGTCGTGTTGTAGAGTACCACATGGGGAGATAATCCTATGGAGTCTAGTGTAGGTAAGATATATTTGATACCAAAAAACTAGAAAAAATTAAACAAGTACTCGTAATCATATTAAATCCAAGGTTTATCAGATTGATAACAATAGATCTACATCTATAGTCCTAAAAGTTAAAATGGCATAATACTCTATATAAATATAACTATCATGGGGGTGCAACTCACTAGCACATAATAGGGATAGGGGCACTATCTCACCTCCCACCTTAAGTTTTTTATGTAGAAAACCCCTCAACAAGTTGACCCAAAAGACTCTTCATATATGTATCTCCTAATTAGATATGGTTAGTGAATTATCCATAGATTAACTAAGAATATGTGGGAATATTTGGGACCCCATACACCCCATCCATTATCATTATTCATAGCTAACTTTTAAGAAAAGAAAAATCTACAACAAGGTGTTTCTTCTTAACCACTACAGTCAATAACAAATTATCTCAAGGATTAAAACAAATAAAAATTTATTGAATGATTAGTAATCTATAATCCTTGATTCTCAACCTTTTTTTTTAAGTTAAGATATAGTAATAGTTTATTCACTAAATTAAATTAAAATATTCATCCTATGATAGATACATTACCAAACAATAATTCTACCCTTACGATAATTTGATCAACAATGGGTAAACATGGGAATGTTTGACTATGCTTCCTTTATCATGGTCCAATAATGACACAAAGGTGAAATTAAAAGAGATTCAATAGAAAAAGTATAAAAATTATAAGTTTATAGACATTAATTTCATAGTATTTTTTACTATACAAATTGGTGATAGTATGATCAATAATTTAGGTTTCAAGTTTAGTATAGTCACCATGATACATATATAAGGCAATAGGAATTTTCTCTATTCTCATATAATCATATCAATAAGTGGTTCAATATCATAGTTATAGATCAAATAAATTAGATAATATGCTTTATCATGTTCATTATATCCCATTCCCATTACAAGATTACACTATTAGTCAAGCATTAGCATGGTCCATCATTAACACATAATATCTAAACATGAGGATAAATTCTCATTCATTATTCATTCATCTTAATGGACCATTTCATGGCATATTTAGACTAATTAAATATTATGTGATAGGTTTGGGTGTTTAAAGAGATACAAATTATTTAAACAAAATCATTCCCATGGGCATCTCATACTTGAATATAAAAAATCATAACCTATTGATAATATTGGCTCCAAGTATGTTTTTTACAATCACTGGAGCATAAATGTATCATGGTAACAACCAATGTCAAAAATGAATGATAAAGTATTCTTAATCCAAGGTAAATCTACCTCTTCATACCATTATTACTAACAAAAAAAATTAGAATAAACACTAAATATTACAAAACCCTACTAGCATACAAATAAGTCAAAAGGGTGTAAAAAATTATCAAAGACCATTATAATAGCCATATAAAACATCAAAAATTTATTTAAATAGATATAAAATAGTCATAAATCATTCTCTTTATGTCAATTATAAATCAATAAGGTAAATAAGTTATAAACATACCAACTGTACATTAAAAATTATTTCTCTTGAGTTTGGTTCCAAGAAATGTCGAACACCCAATAAACAATATGAAATAGAAAATGCTCAAATACCTCATCCCAAATGAGAAAGATGCCAAAAATAATTTGAATGAAAAGATTCCCCATGATTATATACCTTGAGCTCCCTTCTAAGAAGTAATTATATCATTAAATCATGAGTGATTTGAAAAAAATAATAATAATAATTAAATAATGATTATTAGTCAACTAAGTTTGATGAATGGGTGAACTAGATTGATTTTTAGTTTTTTTGGTATCCTCAGAGGTATCCCCACGACTCAAGCCTAGCGGGTTCCCTTTAAGAGGTGAGCTTGAGGTGAGTCTAATCCTCTAGGGCCACGGGGTAACCAACACAACCCCCCAGTGTCTGCAGTGGGGTGATTTCTAGGCTAGAGAGAGTCAAACCCAAGACTCGAACCAACTCCTCTAACCTATGGGGGGTGAACTAGATTGATTATTGAATTAATTGGTTACATGGAGAATGGATGGGTGATTTGACTGAGTATGTGAAGGAGTTAAGTAATTTCATGAAAAGTTTGATTGAGTGTATGAAGCAACTGTTGGCCTCCTCTAATGGTTCAATAACTAAGGGCCCTGAGATTTGTAACTTAGAGATTAAGCATCTACACTAAGTAAATTTGATTGAGCATATGAAGCAACTGTTGGCCTCCTCTAATGGTTCAATAACTAAGCCCTGAGAGTTGTAACTTAGAGATTGAGCATCTGCACTAAGTAGCTATCTTACTCATCATGAAGGTGCATTTTATTGTCAACCAAGGGACGTAAACTTGAAATGGGTCAGCACTGTATGTGCACTAGGACTCCACTGTAGTCATCCATAAACTAGAAAAGAAACAGTACTAAAAAAAAATGTTGGAAATAAATTAACATAAGCACTGAGCATGAATCAACAACTACACTAAGCATCAACAACTAGGTTGAAAATGGATGACAGAAATAGAAATCTCAGCAAACAGATAGGAAACTACTATGTCTGCCTTGGCTAAAAGAACAGTCACATAACAAAGTTCTAGTGGCTGCAAGAACAGACAACTGTTGAAACCAAAACTAATTACTAAATAGAAAAATAACTTTTAAACTAAATGGGTGGAATTCTCACCAAGTGGGGCCCCTTGAGTGAGTCTTCCTTAAGATAACTCAGATGTAGCAAATCATAATATCATTTTATTCCTTGGAAACATGATTACAACATATCAGCAATATGACTGTATTACCTAAATTGGAAATGAAAGTACAATATCAGAACATCCAACCTTATGAAAAGGGGCATCTAACCATTATTTATAGAGGGAAAAACTTCTAATTAACCCTAACTACCTAGGAAATCGACTCCAACAAAATAGGAGGATGCCATTTATTGAAAACATAGAAAAGAGAGGGAGGAGGTTATGCATGCGCTAGATTTGGTCAAAGTAGACTTTCCCCAACGAGAATCCAGCACAACACACTCCCTAGATTTTCTCAACTAACAAACATGACCATTAAAAGGTAGTTACAATATTTCATTCGAACTAGGAATTTTTGTCCATTAGAAGTTTCCCTCCATTGAGAGTTTTCCCTCCTTTGACCTCTTAATGACCATCTTTTTTACTTTCTTAGCAACCGACCAGCTGGGAGGAGTTTCTTCCACTTTGCAAGCTTCGTTTACATCAACATCTTAATGTGAACCTGCATAATGACATTAGCACGCACAAACAATTGCATATCTATAATTACCTTAAAGAAACATCCATTCAACCACATATAGAATTAACATAGATAATTCACATAGCATGTTAATGTCATTAAAAGTCACAAGCATAAGTTTATGCCCAAGGTTCATAAATCTGGGGAAATAGCATGGAGAATGTCAACAACCAGGTGCCCAAGTCTATAGTAACAACAACAAATATATGATAAACCCTATAAAAATTGAGCCATTAATTGGACTCACCATTCTCCCCCAACCTAATGTTTTGTTGGTCCTCCAATAGAGGGAGCTATATTCCTTTACCTAGTCAAAGCTCTGAAGTCACCAACTGCCAACTATCCCAGATCAGTCTCAGCAGTATCTGAATTGGGATCCTAGTAGAATCCTTGTTTGTTTTCTAATATGCTCCACCTTTGTCTTTCTATAGCTATGTCATACTGATAAAACCTGTAATCTGGTACTAGCCACAATAGAGTAGGTGGCTAAAATTTCAATGGAAGCCAATATTGATGTCTCATCCTTCCACTTTGTAAGTATCTAGCACATCGTTTACATGTTGCAGCATAATTTTGCAAGGAGTGGGGTTCAGCTTGTTTCAACTGATTTGTCAAACTATTCCACCTCTATAATAGGTACCCCATTATTGTTTTCCCTATAGTGTCAGCTACTTGCTCGTATTCTTGATATGCTTATTCCCTCATAGGCATGATTCTTTTTTTGTAGCTTGGGCGATAAATAATTTTGTGCCATGTATAATAAATGTATAAAGGGTTGTTGGATTCAGCTATGAGAGACAAGGGGGTATGAAGTTCTCTTTCCCTATAAGTTCTAAATTGTTGCCCCCAGCTGATCTCATTTTGGATCCATGACATGAATGCCCTCAAATGGATATCTCCAATGTATAGGAATGGGTTCCATTCATGATCATTAGGCACAACATAATTATGCAGGTACAATTCACACAACATATTTTTAACTTCAAGAGGGGAAGATTGGTAGGCCTGGAAAAACTCATGTGAAGTTTCAATAGAAGGGCTTAAACCTCAAATAACCCTTGACAACTTGAAGGAGATATGTCGCTCCTTCAAATGCAGTGCATATACTCTGGTAGGAGTTTTGCATGCCATCATCTGGGGTACTAAAGCTACCACATTCTCTACCTTATCCTTCAAGGTAGCAATCTCTGCATTCTTTTCTTCAATTTCTACATTTTTCTTTTTGACTTCTTCTTGTAGCTTGCATCTTTCCTTTTTCCACTCCTCTTTCCTAAGTTGCATTTCACTCCATAAGTTCATGGCTACAAGATTCCATGAAAAAGTGAGAGGTTTATGTTTTCCTACCAATATTTTTCCTCGCACCAGTTCTTGTTGTTCAAATGGCACTAGTTGCAGTGATTTTGGTTGTTCATCTTGCTTTGGTTGCAGTGGTTCTTGATTTTCAACCTGCTCTGCAATAGCAGCAAGCTCTACTAATCTTATGTTTTCTTGTTCCTCTAAAGTGTCTTTCACTTTAACGTTTACCTGCCCCATAGGAGCTTTTGTCTCCTTCCTAGGTGTTCTTCTGAGTCTAGGGTTTCTTTTTGGAGGCATATCAGCAACTGGCTCAGCTAGTTTTGATTTCTTTAGAGGGATTTTATGTTTTTCTTCTACTGCAGGAAGACCAGTGTCATCAATTTTTTGTTTCCTAGGGCTTGGTGTTACTTTTTTTGGCATCTGCTTCTTGGCTTTCCCTTTTCTAATTTTTGCCTCTCTCATTTGTGCTTCCTCTTTCCTAATGGCAACCCTAGTTCAAATTGGGGTTTTGGGAATAACATTAACATCAAGGTCTGAGGATGAACTTTCTTCATATGAATACTCTAATTCAAAGGAGCTAATTTCTATTGTTGATTCGGCTATAGGAGGGTTTGAGCCAAAGGTTGAAGCTCCAGGAGTGGTTTTAGCAACTGTCTCACCCCTACTAACCCTACGAGCTTGAGGCTGACCTCTAGGATGCACATTTTCTAGTCTAAATTGATCAATGTTTACAAATTCTTCCCATGTCATACCAGATACTTCTTGTAAATATTTTTCTACTAACAATTTTATCAAACAGTGATGAGAGATAGAATTGTCCCTACCTTTTTGCATTTCAACTGCCATAATTACAAGGAGGTTGTACAACACATTGGGCATGTTCATCCTTCTTCCATGTCTCATATGGTTTAGGAGCTTAAATTGCACATAATGGATGCATGACTTGTATCCCTTGCAAGTGATATATTTAACAATGTAGACAACAACTTGTTTCCACTTTTATAGAACAGAAGTTCTCCTTGTTCCTTGCTTATCTACAACCAGCGAAGGATCACTAGGTTCAATGAATTCTACCCTAGCTGACCTCGCATCCCTAGAAGCAGGGTATGGCTCTCCATCGACAGGAAAACCTATTACCTCTGCAATTCTCTCCTTAGTGGCTATCACTTCTAGCCCTTTTACCATTGCCTTCCCATCATAGAGTGTCTATGAAAATTCCAAAGCAATATCCTCATTGAAGTTGTCAAGTTTTAGGAAGTAGTCCAACCATCCACAAGTTTCCCTGAATTCGGCTAGAGAGAGTGCATCCTTTAGTATCACGTCATGAACTGTAGGTTCATTCCTAATCAACTAACCGCCCATTGTCTCTTCCCACAATCAAGCAAACACTTATGCAAAAATTTATTTCCTGTAATCCTTCTCTAAAAACCCAATTTCTTCTTCTTCCTACAACTCCTCTGTAGTGCTAAATCCAATGTCATATAAAATTTACCTTTTTGGAGACGTTTAAGATTATTACTAAGGCAATAAAGAAACATAAATGAAGGGTATCATCAAGAAAAATGGTGGTGGTTCAGTGTCATATCACACATGCAAGCCATCATTTCAACTATTTCATTCAAATTGGCTCATTTCAAATTTGCTGACATGTATGACACGTGGACATATGGGTTCACACTCTCCCCAACCAAAATTAGAGCATGTGTCTACACAAGCTAGGTGGTAATTATTATGTGACAGGGCAGAGTACAAATATATGGTATGTGAAATATCAACATTAATATACAGTAATTAAATAAATGCACTTAAGATAATTAAGATATAATAGATTGTCACGCACGTACCTCAAAATTTGGAGTATCTTTTGCAAGGAATGTGGAGGAAAGTACCAGTTACCTTTAAAAGTATAGATGAGAAATTAAATAAAGTGGTGATGGAATGAAGTGATGGTGAAGTGAAGTGATGGTGGAATTATGAAAGAGAGAGAAAAGATGGAGACAAATGGGTAGAAGGATTTATCGATGAAGAAGTTGATTCCCACAAAAGTGGAAATATTTATTATGATGTGATTGCATGCATACCTTGACTACTCAGAAGGAGGGACACTAGGTCTGCTTCCTTCAATTGTAGGAAGTTTGGAGGTTTGGTGTTGAATAAATTATTGCATGAATTCTTTTTTGTAAGTTGGTTTATGATATAACCTGAGACAGTGACCATTGACCAAGAGCTTGAATCTGATAGGGTCAATGGTTGTGAGTTGAACAGCACCATTGGAAAAGACTTATGCAAATTTTTACGGTCCCAACCACCTAGTTTGTAGTTTTCCTACATTATCTTGATACTTGGAGTCATAAAGGAGTGCCCAGTCACCTGGTTGGAACTTATTTTCCTTTATGTATTTTTCATGCCATTTGACCCTCTAATTTTGCACTATATTAGTATGATTAAGGGTTGACTTTCTCATCTCATCCAAGGCATTCAGTTGCATGATTCTATCCTTTTGTGCCTTAGATATGTCTATCCCAAGATCTAGTGCAGTTCTGAGATTTTTATGCTCAAACTCTATAGGCATCATGGTTGTTTTCCCATACAACAATTCAAAAGGTGTAAAACCAGTGGTTGTCTTCCAAGTGGTTCTATAAGCCCATACAGCTTCTAGCAACCTATTTGCCCAATCTTTCTTGTGAATAGCCACTTTTTTGGTCAAGATAGCCTCTATTTCCCTATTGGTCACCTCAGACTGGCCATTGGCCTAAGGGTGATAGGGGGTAGATTTCCTATGCCTTACATTATATTCATTGACCAATATTGTGACAAGGGTTGATGTAAACTGAGCCCCTTGATCTATCACTATCTCTCTTGGAACCCCATAATGTGTGATGATTTCTTCATGGAGGAATTCTGAAACTTTATTATCTCTAGCATGTTTCATAGCTTTAACCTCAACCCACTTGGTCACATAGTTAGTGCAAACCAAGATCTAGGATTTTCCATTTGATGGTGGATCAATTGGACCTACAAAATCAAGTCCCCATTTATTAAATGGTGTGATGACTACCTAAGGGTATAGAGGAACCTCATCAGATTTAGTTGGTTGGCCCATCCTTTGACATCTATCACACTTCCTTGTATACTTTCCTACATCCTTATGAAGTGTGGGCTAGTAATATCCTATATTAAGAATCTTCATTGTCATCCTCTTAGTTGCAGAATGCCCTCCACAGGTTTCATTGTGACATGCATACAGTATATCATATGTTTTATCCTCCCTTACACATCTCCCCATTACATGATCTGGTCCAGTGTAAAAGAAACATCCTACAATTCATGAGAAAGGAAAAAAATTCTCAATAAGCACCCTTCTCTCTTTTGGAGAGAAATGAGGGGGAACTCTCCCTATAACTAGATAATTGGCTATGTTTGCATACCAAGGTGTGTGCACACTAATGGAAAACAAATTTTCATCAAGGAAGGAGTCATCAATGACTTGAGTGTCCTCTAATGTGGTCAATCTAGAGAGAAAGTCTGCCATAACATTTTCCTTTCCTAGTTTGTCTACAATGGTGATATAAAATTCCTGCATCAACAACCACTTGGCTAGCCTTCCTGAAATTGAGGGCTTATTTATGAGGTATCTTATGGTTGCATGGTCTGTATGGACAAAGATCTGATATCCTATTATGTAATTCCTAAACTTGTTAAGGGTGTAGATGATGGCCAACATCTCTTTCTCTGTCACTATGTAGTTAAACTCAACTCCTTGTAGGTTTTTACTGACAATGTAGATTGCATTCTCAATTGCTCCCTCTTTTTGTCCCAAGACAACCCCTATAGCATAATCAGATGCATTTGAGTGAGTATGTAAAGGAAGTTCCCAATTAAGGCCTTTGAGTACAAGAGCATGGGTTAAGGCTACTTTCAAATCAGAGAATGCTTTGTCACACTCCTCTGTCCACTGGAACTCACCATATTTAGTTAGAAGATTGTACAATGGTGTTGCCATCTTACTAAAATCTTTGATGAATCACCTATAGTATCCTACATATCCCATGAAACTTCTGACATCTTTTTGCTTGGTAGGAATAGGAAGATTGGTAATCACCTCAATCTTGGTTGGGTCCACTTGAATTCCTTTCTGAGAGATGTAGTGGTCAAGGACTAGTCCTTCTTGCATCATCATGAAGCATTTCTCACTGTTTAGAGATAGATTATGGTCTTCACATCTCTACAAAACTTTTCTTATATTTTCTAATGCTTCTGCAAAATCAGCACCATAGGTAGTAAAATCATCCATGTAGATCTCCATACAATCATGTGAGATATCTAAAAATATACTAATAATTTCTCTTTGAAAGGTTGTAGGTGCATTACATAAACTAAATGGAAGTACTGAGTACGCATAAGTCCACCAAGGACATGTAAAAAATTTTGTCTCTTGATCCTCAAGTGCAATCTGTATCTGATTATAACCACTGAATCCATCCAAGAAAGAAAAATATTGCTTACTTTCAAGTGAATCCAGTACTTGGTCTATGAAAGGAAGGGGAAAATGATCCTTTTTGGTGGCAGAGTTTAGTTCTCTATAGTCAACATAAACTCTCCATTTACCTCCCTTTTTAGGCACAATTACCAATGGGGACACCCATTGGCTATTTGAGATAGGGTAGATAAATCTTGCATCCAATAATTTATGCAGTTCCCCTTTTATAATCTCCCTCAATGTAGGGTTGATTCTCCTTTGTGGTTGTCTTACTGGTGTGCAATCATCTCTGATATATATCCTATGAGTGCAAAGCTTGGGATTCAGTCCCTTCATGTCATGGTAATCCCATGCAAATGCATGTCGATGGGTCTTCAACAGGTTTATCAAGGACAACTATTGTTCTTAACTCAACTTGCTATTAATATTCAGATGTTTCCCTTCTAACACTTGCACTTGTGTGGTTAACACAATCATAGTTGTTTCACTAATGCTTGTCATTTTTAGTTCATGTGGTAACAATGTATGAAGCATATCTATTGTTTAAGGAAGTTTAGTTGCAGGAGGAGCAGACAAAAGTGTCTTCACTAGACTTGCAGAACCAAATTCATGAGTGGATGGTTCTTCATCCACCTCACAATGGTTTTGAATTATGTGGTACAATACTTCATCTTCTTCCTGAAGCTACATAAAATGACTTTTTCCTATCATCATGAATTGTGTCATTGAATTGACTTCCTCGGTCTCTTCTCCAACATGTGACCATATGGGGTTATCCATATCATGGGATGGTTGAGTAGGAGGGTACAGAACAAGATTTTTGGTGCTTCTCCCATCAGAAATAGTCATGTCCCCTGACCGACATCCAATGTAAGCATTTTTTGTGGCTAACCACAGCCTACCCAGAATAATGGGATACCCTCCCAATGTAGCTTTAGGGGAGAGGATCATGAAATCTATTGGGTACTCCCAAGAGTCTAGAGTTACAAGGTCTTCTACTATACCATCTGGTTTGATAGTAGAACTATTAGCAAGCTATAGGAGTAGGAGTCACAACAACACAACAGGAAATTAGCACCAACTTTTGCGTCAAATTTTAGTGTATTTTGAGTCATGAATTGAATAATTTGGCTGGTGCTAAACTCGGCATAAATAGGCATGGTCAGCTCGACGTCATATTTTGTGCTGACTTTTCTACTAGATTTAGCACCGGATTTAGTGTCGGCTTTAGCATCAAAAAATCATAGCACCTCCATTATCACCTAAAATAGCACCAGGAAGTAACGTCAAAAATTGTGCCAAAATTGGTGCCCAATTTGGCTTCCGATTTTGCTTCCATGTCTACTCCCATTTTTGCTTCTAGTTTTGCCTCTAGTTTTGCGTCCAGTTTTGCATCTAGTTTTTCCTCCAGGTTTGCTTCCAATTTTGCTTCCAATTTTGCTTCCAAGTTTGCTTCTAGGTTTGCTTCGGGTTTTGATTCCAATTTTGCTTCCGGTTTTGCTTCTGGTTTTCCTTCTAGTTTTGCTTTTGATTTTGCTTCTAGTTTTCCTTCTAGTTTTGCTTCCAAGTTTGCTTCTAGTTTTGCTTCTAAGTTTGCTTCTGGTTTTGCTTCCAGTTTTGCTTCTGGTTTTGCTTCCAAGTTTGCTTCTGGTCTTGCTTCCAATTTTTCTTCCAATTTTACTTCCAAGTTTTCTTCCGATTTTGCTTCCAGTTTTGCTTTTGGTTTTTCTTCTAGTTTTGCTTCCCGGTTTGCTTCTATTTTTGCTTCTAACTTTGCTTCTGATTTTGCTTCTAGTTTTTCTTCCAGGTTTGCTTCCAGTTTTTCTTCCAATTTTGCTTCCAGGTTTTCTTCCAAGTTTTCTTTTAGTTTTGCTTCCAATTTTTCTTCCAAGATTACTTCTAGTTTGCTTCTAGTTTGGCTTCCATTGTTGCTTCCTTTTTTGCTTCTAAAAATGCTTCTTGTTTTGCTTCCATTTATTAATTTAATGTGTTTTATTTCCATTTAATTAGTTAAATATATCACGCCTCTTAAATAACTCATATGATTATAGAGTAAGTAATTTAATTATTTAACTCATATGATTAAATAACAATATAATTATTGTAACATGATCATCGTCTATAATTAAAACAAGTGAGTCAAATATCTATAATTTAATTGAATTTGACAACTTCCATCCTGAGCAGTAAATTAAAATCATCATACTTAATAAATATCCATCCAAAAATCATCAACCACTTTTAATATATATAAATTGACAAGTCATTACTGATAAGATCATCATCATATATAACCAAAACAAGTGAAAGTCAAATATGCCAGTACATCAAAAACATGTCAAAATGATACATGTCCAATAGTTGACATAAGTGAAAATGATACATGTACAAATGATATAAATAAAATTGATAAATTATGTAACTCAAATTGATACAAGTCAAGATGATACATGTCCAAATGATATAGTGAAAATGATACATGTCAATATGATACAACTCAACAATATAGTATTGTAGGCCATGAAAATGATACATATGATAGTAACCATGAAAAGAGTCATATATCAGCAATGATCCATGATGTAGTCTATATGATCATGAATATCACTGGTTACTATCACCAACTGTCTCATCATCATCATCACCATCATGATCGCCGTCGTCGTCGTCATCGTCGTCATCATCATTGTCGCCGGCCTTGATGTCTTCCATATCTACGTCATCATCATCCTCTGCCATGTGATTTGTACCAGAATAACGAATATTTTGTGGATCTATATCATGTTGAGGATCATCTTGATCTTTTGGAAGACCGTTTTCTACAAAAATAAACATTTAAAATGAAAATTTATTATTTATTTCATGCAATAATTTGTTTTTTTGTTATATATCTAATATTACAACATATGAGATGAAACCATAATCATATTACATCATATCAAAGTGCACGTACCATAATAAAATTTCAAAAAAGTTATAGCTAATACTAGTGAGTCAGGAGAAACTTCGTCTTTCAAAAACAAAGCTAATTAGGTTGGCAAACTTTTGGATCAGGCCAACATTTGGTGGAAGAGAAAGAAAGATGACTGGAACTCTGGAGGCCCACCATAATGGATTTTAGTATTCAACCATGAGAGCAGAAGAGAGAGCTGATATCATGTATCAAAACATTAAGCATGCATTCTTCCAACCAGCGGAGAAGGAGATGATTACTTTGCTTCATTTTCATTTGCATAACCATATCACGGTGTGGGAGCCAAGAAGACCAAGGATGTCCAGTTTTATGTGGAGGTAATGGATGTGGTCCAAACTTTAGGAGGGGCAAGAAGGTCAATGTATGATCCTGATGAAATTGAGGAAGAACAGCAAGAGAGGGACAAAAAAAAAAAAAATCAATACAGAGTTTCAAGGATTTGTCAAGTGAGTAAGAGAGCTATGGGAGCAGCCTTATCTAAAAGATTTTGAACTAGAGTTTGATATACCATTTAGAGAGCTTGGTTTTCATGGAGTTCCTTTCAAAGCCTTTGCTTTAATTGTTCCTAAGTAAATTGTTTGGTAGAGTTGGTGGAATTACCTTTCTTAGTAATCACTATTAGTGAGATTGATATTGTTAACCTTGAGAGAGTAGGACTTGGGAAAAAGGAATTTGATATGGTTATTGTTTTCAAATACTTCAATCGGGATGTACTCCGCATTAACGCCATTCCTCAATCTTCACTTGATGGCATCAAGGAATGGCTGAACTCCATGGATATAAAGTATTATGAAAGAAAAATGAACTTGAACTGGTAGCCAATTTTGAAGAGTATTACTAATGATCCAGATAAATTTATTGAAGATTGTGGTTGGGAATTTTTGAATATGGAAGCTAGTGATTCTAATTCTGATAATTCAAAAGAGTCGAATCAAGGATATGAACCCTTTGATGTAGAAGAGGAATCATAATCATATTTCATGTAGCCACCATCAAGAGTGTTACAAGCCAACAAGATGGAGGGAATTCTTATATAAGGATAATTTTCAATGTTGCAGGTACTAGCTTTAATGCCAACTGCAATGGCAACATTGAAATTCCCTAGTAGTATTTATGTTAAGGAAATTTCCTTTAGATGTAAGGATTCAAAGCACATCAACCATGTGGTACAAATGATTAAATCCCAAAGATAATCTATAGAAATGAAAGAGTCTAAAAAGGCAGAGAGAGCTACACTGGTGACTCAGAAGAAACTTCAGCTTTCAAAAACAATGCCAATTAGGTTAGTAGACGTGTGGATCAGGCCAACATTTGGTGGAAGAGGATGAAAGATAACGGGAACTCTGAAGGCCCACCATAATGGATTTCGGTATTCAACCATGAGAGCAGAAGAGAGAGTTGATATCATGTATCAAAACATTAAGCATGAATTCTTCCAGCCAGCAGAGAAGGAGATGATTACTTTGCTTATTTTTTCATTTGCATAAACATATCATGGTGTGGGAACCAAGAAGACCAAGGATGTCCAGTTTTATGTGGAGGTAATGGATGTGGTCAAAAATTTAGGAGGGGGGATCCTAATGTCTTCCAAGAGGCATAAAGTTAGATGAATTAAGTTCACCTACATGTCTACCAAAGTTTACTTCTAATTTTTATGACTATTTTTCTTGACTGTTAGATTTTACTTACAAATTTGAAATTTCTTTCTGGTCATTTTGATGAGGATATATTCAGCCAATGTGTAAGCACCTTTTGTTTGAATCACAAGCATTTGTGCATTGCAACAATTATGATTATCTATGGTCTACAACTATGTCATCTCACTTATTGGATCTTTTATTTCAATGTTTTCTATGGCCTTCTCTGTTTGAGGTAGCACCTGACAATCCTACCTCCTTTCCATAGCTAATAAGTGGATTTGAATTTGGAAATACTGCACTTTAAAACTAGCTATGGTTTAAGGAGAGATATTTTATCTTTGTTGTTGACACCCTCAATCTTCAACAAGGAATTAGATGCATGGACTGAAATGCAAGCTTTCAAACTTAGATTTAAATGTGCATAATTTGATTGATAATGGTTTTCATAGGAAGTTGTCTTTACATGACTATTTTAGATTGTCAATACGTGTAATAGTGACTGCATCCTTATCAAGTTTGGCTACCCTTATTCAGAATGCCTTGGCCTTTGGACTTGATACAAAGTTGTGCATTGTTATTCCATATTTGTAACATGTAGGACATTTAAGGGGTACAACATATAGAAATTTAGTACTGTCATGTCCAAGGAAAACTTACATATGGTGTATCAAGAACAACAAAAAATGCTTTTATTAGGGTTAATGCTTTCTTCCCCCACACTGCTAATATTTTCACCAAAACATGTTTTTTTATTATTTCAACACATCTCAAAATTCAATGTATTGATTAAAATTTGTTACGCACTTTAGTTGTTTATGAAAATGATGCATATATGTTAACTCGATCAGTGTTGTTACTTCGGTAGTTTGACTTCTATGACAACCAGCCATTAGGCCATTGTGTGTGAGAGCATGTTTGTGTTTTTAGTTAGCTTTTTTGGATAGCTCTACTAGGTGTTGAGGAAATTCCATTTATTGTTTGAATGTTAAGAAGTCATAGTTTCAAGGATTTGTCAAGCGAGTAAGAGAGCTATGGGAGCAGCCTCATCTAAAATATTTTTAAGTAGAGTTTGATATACCATTTAGAGAGCTTGGTTTTCATGGAGTTCCTTTCAAAGCCTTTGCTTTTATTGTTCCTACAATAAACTATTTGGTAGAGTTGGTGGAATTACCTTTCTTAGTAATCGCTATTAGTGAGATTGAGAATTGTTAACCTTGAGAGAGTAGGATTTGGGCAAAAGGATTTTGATATGGCTATTGTTTTCAAAGACTTCAAGTGGGATGTACTTCGCATGTACACCATTCCTCAATCTTTGCTTGATGGCATCAAGGAATGGCTGAACTCCATGGATATAAAGTATTATGAAAGCAAAATGAACTTGAACTAGCGGCCAATTTTAAAGACTATTACTGATGATCCAGATAAATTTATTGAAGATGGTGGTTGGGAATATGGAAGCTAGTGATTTTGATTCTAATAATTTAGAAGAGTCAGATCAAGGATATGAACCCTCTGACGTAGAAGAGGAATTAGAATAAAATGAGGAAGGTTTAGAAGATGAATCTCTTGTGGAGTCAGAGAAGGACAAAGAAGAAGAAGAAGATTCTAAAGAGGAGGAAGGTAAAGCATGGGATGAATTAGAATTCAAAGCCATAAATGCAGATAAGGAAAAAGGAGATGAATCTGACAGTGTAGAGGAAAGGCAATAACGAAAGGTAAAAGCTACAAGGAAGTCTCAGGAACCTGATAGTAGAGATTCAAGAGGAATGTCTGCCAAGAGGCATAAAGTCAGATGAATTGACTTCATCTACATCCTTCTATTTATTCATGCACATAAATGGTCATCTTGTAATCATAAGATTTGAGCTCTATTTACTCATCCTATGCATCAATAAACAACTCAACACAAGAGATGCAAATTGACATATTAACACAACAATATCCAACTAAGTTATTGAAACTCGACTATTGATACCTCGTTCTCCATCCAGATTACAAAATTGTTCCACTTTTTGTTTTGTAACATATTCTTTTCAAATTGCTTTGGATGGCGGTCATATTTCTCCTCCTGTCAAAACATGGCACATGGACTAGTTAAACTAATTAATATGCAATCATTTACTTTTTCCAAGGAAATAAAAAATATATATCATTTAACATATTAAATATACTTACAAATGTACAGATCAAGGAATGTAAACCTTTCTGGCCACTATGATGCGTGGCACGAAGTTTCTCAAGCCTAGCCTTGGAGGCCTTGTCCTGAAACATATACTAATTCAATTGAACTATGCACAAATAAAATTTAAATATCGTTAGGCCCATTAAGGGGCTTGGTTGGGTTAATTTGACTAATTCATCTTCAAAGGTGGAAAAATGGGAGAAACCAATGGAAAGATGGTGGAAGGTAAACTTTGATGGGGCGTCAAAAGGCAATTTGGGTCCATCAGGGGCTAGTAGCATTGTTTGAGATTGGGATGGGAATGTGTTGGTTGTTGGGGCAACGAGACTGAAGGAAGGATCCAATAATGTGGCTGAAGTAGCAACAGCTTTAATGGCAATTAATTTAGTCAGAAAGTTAGGGGCCACAAGGATTCATGTGGAGGGTGATTCCTTGATAATCATCCAAGCAATAATAAAAGGAGGAATTGATGCTTGGAATTTGTAGGGTGTGATTAGGAAAATTATTGAAGAATTAGCTCTTTTTGAGGATTATGAGATTAGTCATGTTAGGAGAACAGGGAATATGGAAGCAGATACCCTCTCAAAATGGGCTTTAACATTTGCAAAGGTGGATGAATTTATAATTGAGGATTTTAGAGGAGTTTATTTGGAGTAATTTTTGTCCATTGCATTTAATGCAAGGTGGTGTTAGTTAGTAAGTAGAGGAATTTTTTTCAAAATTCTTGAAGAACATGAAGCATTGATGAAGGTTTTGTTGTCGGTGTTGGACGTACATTCGGCATTAATGGTGATGGACAACAATTTTCTATGTAATGAAGTTTTTCCTTGCATTTCCTTTGATGCTTCTTGGTTTGCAGGAGTAAGGAGAGTGTTAGGATGGTAATGTGAAATAGTCTGGTGGCTAATGTACCAGAGAAGAAATGGAGGCCAACTTCACTCTGAAAGCAAGGAGGAAATTGGATCGTTTTGTTAGCAAAGTGACGGTGAAGAGACTGTGTGGCTTGTTCCTGTACAAGGATGTGAAGGTAGTGTGATCTGTGCAAATCATTCTGGGTAATGGTTTCGAAGATTTGAAGCACAGATATCAAACTAATATGGATATATACTCTTTGATCATGGTGTGGGGACTGTACTTAGGAGAGTTAGTGGAGGTTGTAAGGAAAGTGATGAAAGCATTGGTGCATAGGGATTTCTTAGTGAACATGGATAGTATCCTGGAATGGGCTATACTAGGACAAGGCTTTAATGTGAGTGAAGGCATGGAAGGTGTGGACCCAGAAGTAGAAGAGATAAATCACCCTTTCATTAGGTGGCCAAAAGGAAGAACCAAAGCCATGTGGAGAGAGGGTGAGGAACAGGGGTGGCATTTGAAACTGTGTCAAATTAATGGAGACTGAGGAGATAATAGCGGGACTCAAAGCCATCACCAGAGAGGAGTTGTGTGAGAAGAAGGGTTTGCGTCTGAGAAAGAAGGTGAAGCTGCTCAAGGAATTGTGCCCATTGCATCTGGGCAGCACTTCTAGAACTTTTGTGTAAACTCAATGCTCATTTTTTGCATAGTTTATTGTGTTTAAGCTAGATGTTGATGTATAAGCTTAAGGGGTTAAGCCTTGTTTTTAGTTTTGATACTGTAAATAGTTGGGGTTTGGGTAGTAGTTGGTTGGATATTTTTTAGGCGGTTGTGGTAGGGATTTTTGATCCGTAGGTTTTTATTTTGCTTTAACAGACATGATGTGATGGTGCTAGAAGAAATTTTTATTTGGAGCTTTATATATTTTGATTTATCTTAAATAATATAAAAATATTATCACCAATCAAAAATAAATAAATTAAATATTGTTTAATAAATTTGATATAATCTTATGAGAAAATTCAAATACCTGTGTACTCTCCTCACCGGACTTCCTTTGTGCATCCTGGCTTCGTGCTATAATATTTTGAGTCAAAGCTCAAATGGGTAGGGTAAAAAAAATTGTTAGTTTCTCAAAGGTTTTACAATTTATAATGATGGGACAATTTAGAGGTTTCCTGGACAGCTTAGGCCACGAACCAATAAACAATCATGAATTCAAATGCAATACAAAGAGCAGTAAACAATCACCAATTCAACCAATAAAAAAAATTATAACCTTACCTATGGTGTTGCAAACTAAATCAAATTTCTCATCATTTGCTGGTAACGCTCTATTTGCGTGGCATTCTTCCCTTTTTTGTCATCTGATTTCTTCCTTCACGCGGGGAATTTTTAAATTTTTTATTTTGATTCAGTAATCGGTGCTTTAGTCGGCATTAGTTAATGCCAACTTTAGTACCAACTTTTGGCCGTTAATGTAATCAGTTTGGGGTACCTAAGGCAGCACCAAGTGTGCCTAATTGAGTGCCTATCATTGTTGTATAGTGACTATTTTCATTTTTGTGACCACCGCTATCCCGTGGCTCCTTCATGAGCTCAGTGTGGTAGAGCAATTTTTACCACGATCCCACAAGGTGCTTCATCCTTCTCGATAGTAGTGTAGTGAAAGCTTTTGTGGTGGCACACGAGTATTCCTTCTATTCTTGGTAGTGTTGTGGTGACTCCCACAAGTCTTCTACCATTAGTGTGTGGTAGTGCAGTGACCACCGTTGTCCTACGGCTCCTTCATCAGCTCGGTGCGGTAGAGTGGTTTTTACCGCAGTCTCGCAAGTTGCTTATTCCTTCTCAGCGGTAGTGCAGTGAAAGCTTCTGTGGCAAAAATTTTATTCACAAAGGAGGCCATGGAGAGAGGACGTGGACGGCATAGGAATACTAAATCGTTGAGAGGAAAGTGGGTGGAAATATATGAGACAACATTGATTAAGCACTAAATTTATTTTGATATTTTGTTGTGTGAGAAAAAATTACTAATGACCTTTTCATAAATGTGTTTGATAGCATATTAGGCCATTGGAAATTAGGGGGGATTCTTATCTTACAATTGACTTAAGGAATGCCATAAGTCGATTGTCAGTAGTTACAAGGTATGTGGTTATATGAAACGTTCATGTGTGAGAGACATAGAGATATTATATTGCATTTTAATTTATGACTAAAGGTTCATACTAATTTACTATTCTTATATTAGGTGGGTGACCTCCAAGGAGATACATGAATCTAAAGTTCCTAAACTTTGAAATGCTTCAGTAATATTATGGACAATTGAAAACATGCTTTATTCTCCTAGCAAGCTTTTTTATTTTCCATTATAATTCTAGACCAAACAACATTTGTGGGGATGGCCTTTTACACCAATATTAATTTGTATGAAGTTCACGAACCTGTTGTCAAGCAATAAATTCCTTTTGTAGAAAGGAAATGTAAAGGCTTCATTTAAGAAAAGATAAGTAGTCTCTTTATGAGGGTAATCCACATGCAAAAAGTAAAAAACACATAAAAAAACAATTGTATAGTAGAAAATTAGATTCAATCAGTTTTTGATAAGGAAAAATAGGTTTTGAAGGGGCCCCCAAACCCTTTACAATGATGCCAAGTTGCAAGGGAAATTAAACCACTAAGCCCAGAAGCCCAAAAAACCAAAAAGCTGACATAAGATGGAACATTAGTAACCCGTTAGCAAACCCAAAATCAAAAAACATCAACAAACTTGTTGAACCAAAAAAGGAAGCACCAGCTATAGAAAATTATCTAAAACATTAGTCGAGGCCATGTTCTCCTTGATGATCTCCTCATGCATAATAATAACATCCTTTAGCTCCTCAACAGTAACAATGAACCTCCTTTTCATCTTGCTCCTCGTCCTAAGGCACTAACCCGCTTGCGTGTCCTTATCCAACACAAGAGTAGAAGCTTTCACTTTCTCCACCAGGTAAGAGCCACTAATCTCTTCAATCCTTTCCTCTATATTACCCAAGTCAAGCGATTTTCTAGTCCAATTCAACACTTTCTCATTCATAACATAAAGACCCATAGTAGTGATCTTCAAAGAGTTATTGTTGATATTGACCATCGTTTTCAAGTCCTCTGACATCTGACCATCGTTTTATCCTCCAGAATTTCCACTTTGTCCTCTAACATTTTTTTAACAATAACTTCCAAAGAGGAAATTATTTCCTCATGAGAAACCCCCAAACGATCAGCATTGTCCAGTAGCTTATCGAGCTTAATATGCATTGATTTCACTTTTCCTTTTATTTCCCACTCCTTTCGGTTACCTCTTAGAATAGAAACACAAACATCCTACCAATTTTTCATCTAAAGATTGAGCTCCTTAACCTTAAAAAATAACCACTTAACCAGGGAGAGCGGGTTTCTCATCCCATCTCCAGCCATTTCACAAAACATATTCATGTCAATTTCATCCCAGTTAACCAAAGGCTGACCCTTCTACTCCAAGTCAACAGAGGCATTAGAACAATCCCTATTCTATTCATCCTCTTCTTCGGCTGGGGAATCCTCGACCTCCATAACATCCACCTTTATCCTCTCCTTATCTGGTAGATTCTCCAAATCAACTAACGCCTCCAGATGTTCCTTCTTCACTTCCTTCTCCACAACAAAAAAATCCTAAGAACAATTAACCGCATCAATCCCTTGCATATCCACAGGGCCAGTCTCATTAGGCTTCACCTCCATCTTAAAGTTACCCATATGAGTAGAGTCACTCAACTGACCACCCAAATTAATTGGCACCTTAATCCCTTGCACTGGGGAGCTCTCTAGCTAACCATCCTTACCAAGAATAGGGTTCCCCAATGAAGCATTCTGAACACAATCAAAATTTGAAGGATCCACATCACCCATAGGATGACAACCCTTCAAACCCTCTTTTCTAGAAGAAAACATGGGATTCACATTTAAACCAAGGGAAACCACCTCAATGCCTATCTCAATTTTGCTTTTGGCCGAAGCTTTAACTCTCTTCATTCCTTTGGTTTTCCCCTTCAAATATTTTCTAACAGAATTAGCCATAGTCTCCTACAACTCCACATCAATCTCATAGCCCTTACCCCATTTTTTTTATTCATCATCCCTTTCCTCAGATCCTCCTTCTTCAACAGACATATCCTCATATTTTGACTCTTCCTCCTTTGAACTATCGACCCATTCACTGGTAGAGTCCCCTATTTCATACCCATCATTTTTAACTCCCTTCTTACCAAGAGTTTTAGGGGAGACCGAGATCAACTTTAGCTTGATATGAGCAAAAATCAAGCACATAATCCCTTGATGAAGAACTTCCTTCTTAGGGTTCTTTATATGGTCTTCAATACTCTTCTCCATAGAATGTAATAGGTAAAAAGGAAATGAGATCGAAACATTATGCCTAAAATGATTTAAGAGCATAAAATGGTGAGTGTAAACCACAAAGAATCTACCTTCAAGGGTGAAGTAGTGCATAATGGCCAACACAAGGTCCCTCCAAAGAGGCTTCAAGGACTTCCTAGCATAACCTCCACTTCCAATTTCCTTAATCTTCTTCCTCTAATCATGTTTAAAGAAATTTTCAAAAGCCTTCTTAGCTGCTCCCCTGTCTCTTAAAAAATTTCTCCCAGCAACTGAAAGACCAGTTACCTCTGCAATAAAATCCTCATCAATTCAAAACTCAATGCCTTGGTAATGCAAAGAGCTCCCATTCCATCCTTTCATAAATAAATCTGTTACATCAGGGTCTAGACCTTGAATTCTACACATAAATTGAGTAACCCCCCAATTCCAAGTGCTCCCACATAGTAGCATTTTTCTGAAACTCTTCACAGGAACTTGGCTCAATTCTGCAATGGTCACCACCCATAGTGACAGGCAACAAACAAAAACCCAAAAAAACCTGGAAGAAATGAACAAGTAAAATGAACCAGGCACTACTCAAAACAATACAACAAACACCCACAATACGTGTGGGCTTATCATTCCAAGTACAACCCTACCAAAACTACCAATCCATCCTTCTACAAAAACCAAAGAAAGAATAATGAAACTGAAAGAGCAAAGGATCGATGTGCAAAACCCAACTTAAAATTACAATGAAAAACCTTTCCCTAAGAACATCTCGCCTAGAAACAAGCCAATTGGTCATCATTAGAAATACACCTTAGATTAAGAAGTATTTATTGAAAAGAATCCCACTCAAATCTCTCAGCCACTCCCACGTTGGCAACCCCATTAGCCATCATGTTCGCTTCAGGAAAAACATGTGTGATTTTGATCTCCTCAAAAGAGTTAATAATAGATACCGAGTCATTAATAAAATTGGAAATTGACCATGAAGGAGGAAATTTCATCATGAGACAATTAATCACATTAAGAGAGTCCCCCTCTAGCCATAGTTTAGAAACACCTTGTTTCTTAGCCAAAACTAATCCATGATAAGTTGTTGTTGCCTCCGCATAAAAAAACAATTGTACAGTAGAAAATCAAATTCAATCAGTTATGTCTTATTTCACTTGCACACTTATTTGAAAGGCATAGGGTATTCACTATGCATTTCCCTTGATAAAGCAAACATGTGCTTTCATTTATTTTTACTGTATATCTCAGAAGTGAAATTGTTGTTACATAATGATGCACTGAGAAAATAATATATACAAAAAATGAAAAGAAAATGTTTGAAATTTAACATGCAACCTACTGTGTTGTGCTAAAGGGAATCAAGATTAACTAGGACAAGAAATAAAAATAAAATTTTGATGATTGTACTTAAAAGTGAACAAGATATGAAAAGTGTGGACAATGATGGTGCTTAAATTGAAAACCCTGATTCTAATGACATTACTGTTTTATGTCATTAGAGATAAAGAGCACATACAATTTTATATACGTAGCAAATGAAGATTTGAAACTAGTAAACTGAAAATGTAAACACTATAAGATTTTTCCTTAAACAATAATTTACATACTCACAAAAAAGGGTGAAGCATTTTTTATTCAAACTCTATTTTCTTTAGTAGACATAATAGTTAAACAATATTTACAAGTATAAGAATATATACATTGTTTCATAGAAAATAAGGAATGTTTCATAGAATATATCTTTAGAATGTAGGAACTTCCTCTGTCGGATATTTGGAAATTCCTACACACAAGTTCTGCTTCGGAGTGAAAACATCGGGAAGTGTTTCACACCGGCTCAAGGTACAATCATAAATTAATGCATGTTGTTGATTATTTTAGATGGAGATTGGAGCAAATGCAAAGCCTGAGCATTCAACTAGAAAAAGAAGAAGATATGTACATGGATGTGGACCTAAAATTGTTAAAGAAATAATTCAAATGAGTGATTGTACAAAGACAAGCAAATTTATGATTTTATCTTTAGAATGTACAAACTTTCTCTATCGGATATTTAAGATGTCAAGTTGGATCAGAAACTGGATAAGCGTATTTATGATTTTATCTTTAGAATGTAGGAACTTCCTCTTTCGAATATTTGGAAATTCCTACACACAAGTTCTACTTCAGAGCAAAAACACCCAAAAGTGTTTCAAACCGGCTCAAGGTACAATCCAATTTTTCTTGAACCGTCCATACCCAAACATTGCATCACAATCTATTCTTCCTACACATAAAAATGCCACATATTAACCCCTTCTAAATAAAACTCAAAATACCAAGAAACAATGAGTCGCCTATATTAGTAAGGAAGTAGGCAGTCTATAGGGCATAGTTTGATTTTATACAAGGATGCTCATGAAAGGAATCTTCAAGTGACAATGAGTGAGTTCTTTGAGATTGCAGCTGATGGTGCAATATCTAGTCTTAAAGGTAGTTAGCAAAGTAGTAAATGTGCAAGAAAATCAAATTGTACACAACAAACAATTCACAATGTTATCTTGCATAATGCCTTAAGTTTGAAGACAAAAATCTCATTGTATCTTGATGAAAGTAGTGACCTTAATGGTCAATCACTGGCAACCATGATTTTAAAACATGTTATTGTGCTTATGGAGGCAACATTTTAAGCAAGGTGGTGAGTGGTGGTTTGGAACAATGGTAGGTATGAAGGACTTGCTTTATATGCATACTATGCAGTCTAGCTTAAGACAACATTCTTAGAAGAGATTGAAGGTGGATTATGGAACTCAAGGGTTACCATGATAAAGATTAAAGAAAATATTGAGATCTATTTAAAAGCCACTATCATGAAGATATTAAAGATGTCAAATCCAAAACCCTAGAAGCCAGAGTAATGAACACAGTGCAAAAGAGGATAGTGTGCTAGGGAAGATTTAGGAGATCTCCACATTATCTAATCAGAGGAAAATACATCATTTATTTATTTTTTTAAATTAAAAGAAATTATTCTAAACCCTATATAGGACACATTGATACTTCAAAAGCATCTAATTTATTTTTTAAAATTAAAAGAAGTTATTCTAAAACCTATATAGGATACATTGATACTTCAAAAGCATCTGAAGGAATTTGAGATTATGCAAACATATTTCAATTAAATACCTGGATTACAAACAGTAGCGTGAACATTGTAACCCTTGTTGATCAGAGTAGGAATGAGATAAACAATGAATCCTATGCCTCCTATCACGCACATCTCCTTACCATTCTCTGTCATTATTCACTAAAATACTTCTCCATTTTGGCAGGCTACGCCTGAAAATAAGGTTTCAACAAAGGTTTTATTATATGTTTATTAAAATGAAAACTCCATTCTAGCGGGCTATGCCTGAAAATAAGATTTCGATGAAATTTTTAGAGTATGTTTATTAGAGTTTTAGAGTATTTTAGTGGGCTATATTCAAATGGATTATGACTGATGTGATTTGCTACATTTAGTGTTGTAAATTGTAATGATGCCACGATTACCATACTACCATCGTCTCTTATTATACCCACTACGGTATGGCGGTGTTTTTCCCTTCCCTTCTACTATTTACTACACTACTACCTTACTCAAGGCTTCTTGTTGCAAGGTTGCGGTGTATACCACTCTACCGCATATGTTGCTCACCTTCCCAACGATATAGCGGTGTATGCTTTTGATCATTACTTGAAGAGTGTCGATGAGACAATCTTCTTTGTCTTACTGATATCTCAATGTCTCATCAACATTAGATCTTATGTTCCTCTTATGTTGGTTGCTAGTTTCGATGAGACAAGTTAATATTTCTTGCCGATATGCCATTGTCTCATCGATATTTTCCTTCAGCAGTATTTCTTTATCTATCGGTGTAACTCTGCCATGTTAGGGAGGCTCGTGATTATCATTGTGGTATGGCAGTGTTTTTCCATTCCCTTCAACTGTTTACTACACTACCACCTTGCTCAAGGCTTCTTGCTGCGGGGTTGCAGTGTATACTGCTCTACCACATATGTTGCTCGCCTTCCCAACGGTCTAGCGGTGTATGATTTTGATCATTAGTTGAAGAGTGTCGATGAGACAATCTTATTTGTCTTACTGATATCTCAATGTCTCATCGATATTACTTGATTATATCCAAGAGTTGTGTTTCACCAAGCACTTGTAAATATACCTTTTCGATGTGACATAGGTGATTCTCTCCTCGATATGCATGTATCTTGTTGAAATTTCATTGTTTTACATCGTCGATGAGACATATAAATAAGTCTCTTCGACATAGGGGTGTCTAAACTGATGCCAAACTTGAAGCTAAAGTCAGAGCTAAAAGTGGTGCTAAACTCAAAGCCAAAGGTAGCGCTAACGGCGGTGCCACACTCGAATCCAATATTGGCACTATACACAAATTTTGGTGCATATTAACACCTAAATTAGCGTCGACTTGTCTTGATTGGTGCAAATAAATGCCAAAAATAGCACCATCTTGATAAATGCACTGACATTTTCAAAAAATTGGCAAAAATACATTAAAATAGTGGGTGGAAGCAAAAAATGGAGCAAATTACAAGGATTTGTTGTAGTGAATAGGTCTCATATTTTCAACATTTAGTTGTTGTAGGATGTCCTTAGTCATCACATTTATTGTTGCTCCCAAGTCAATTAGAGTATTCTTTATTTGGATTCCATTTATAACAACTCTACCACAGGACTACCTAGGTCAGCATATTTAGGAACAGTAACTTTCCCAAGCATGATATATGCCAGTTGTCCCACCACATGAACAGTAGTGGGGTCATTCTTTTTCCTCCCTAGCATTTTGAGACATGCTTCCTTGATTGCTTTGCTATATATGGGGACATCTTTTATGGCCTGGAAAAAAGGTATCTTAACACATATGTGTTTCAACTGATCCAGAATGTCAAAGGTTGTTTCCTCCTCTTCCTTTTGTTTAACAACTTCTAACCTTTGAGGGAATGGTGGGTCTTGATCATACTGTTGAACTGGTTTAGGATTTTTAGGCACACTTGGCTGAATAGGGACATTTTGATGCTCCTCTTATTCCACAAGAAGCTCGGTGATGATAGGAGTGGAAGGAGCTGGAAAAGTGGTTCCTGAACACAAATGAATATCACTCACACGCACAACATATGTAGGGAATTGATTAGGATCTGCAAAGTAGACTAGTTGTTGTTGTGGTTTGTTATTTGGGTTAGGTGTGGGTTGAGCTGGTAACTGAGTAGGTCTAGGTGTGCTAGAACTTGAGCTAGCAAGAGGAGGCATTATGGCAGGATGTTGAGGCTGTGGAGGTGGCTACATGTAACTAGTTGCCTGGTTTGGCCATTGTTGTCCTCCCCTCCATTGGGATGTGTGTTACCAAAAAGTGTATACTTTGCTTGATTTGGAATAATTGATGATAAATTAGACTTAATGAGGCCTTTATTTAGTGTTGTGAGGTGTCTACACATCCACACTAGGTCTTGGACCCTTGCAAATTGAATAAAATACATTTATTGATGTCTTTCAAGAGTGTTGTAAGGTGTTTTAATACATCTTCACACTTTTCTAGGACCATAATGTTATAATTCACCTAAATAACCTTACCAATACCTATTTCAAATTGTTGAAAATACTTGAAACAAAATTTCACACTTTCCTAGGCTTGTCATCAATATTTACACCTTTCTTATGCTTTAAATGGCCCCTTTATACACTTATAGGCCTTAATTAAGTGTCTTGTTGAAGAACCTAATAAACAACATTTAATACATCTTAATTTCTGACATCCACTCAAAATTTCCCAAGTGGACTAAGTCGCCACCTTGGGCTCGACTTAGTCCCAATTAGCACAAAATTCAAAATTAATTTAAATTTCTTTCGGGTTTTTATTCTTTAAGACCTAAGGTCAGTCTATGATGAGGTATCATCAAGTTACTAAGGCACAAGAGTGTATAAATAAGTGTTTTTCTCCTCATTTTACATCTCCTAGTCTCCTACAATCCCCTAACTCATAACTCATCACTCGTCATGTTCTCAAATCAAGCAAGCTAGGGTTTTGTCATTGCAAGTCATCAAGATAGCTTCCTAAGACATTCAAGGGCAGATTATTCATGTTTTGCTATAGAAATTCAAGATAAAACATCATGGAAAGTATCTAACTCCATTGTCTCATTCTCATTACATTTATTTCTTCATTTTGTTTAATTACCTAAAAGGGGTTTGACCAAGGAATACACCCATGCCTTAACAATCAATATTTTCTCCTTCTTGTCTTGTGTATTTGTAGATCTAGGAACTTCAAGGGTTTGAAGATCATTGAAGATTAGGTTGAAGAATCATTGAAGATATCTCCTTATTGACCAAGCTAAAATATTAACTAAAATTCATCTTCAGGTCCAAAAATCAAAGCTTCAGAAGCGGACACCTGTGGGAAACTAGAATGCAGACCTAGGGCCTCCATTTCCACTTCCAAATTTTCAAAGATTCAGAAGTGGAATAAGTCACCACTTTGGGTGACTTAGTCCCATTGAACCTGATTTTCTGTGATTTTTTAGATATGGATACCCTTTTGGCATAAACTAGTTTCTAGGTAGTTTTTCTAGATTTAGGACTAAGTTGCCCAAACTGGCATAAGTGTCTTGCCAGGCTTAAAAATTAGAATTTCCAAAATTTTAGAGTTGCTTCAAGTCTACAACACATTTCCAGGTGCACACCTTTTGTCTTACAACTTTCTACTTGTTTTTATTTGCATTTCTAGGTCATTTAGTTCATGTTTGCATATCACAATGTGTTTTCCAGCACTTTGTATTCCTTAAGTTTCACATTAATAATCATCTTTCTTTTTCAGTTTGTTGCACTTAGGACATTACATTTAAACACATTTTATCCTTCTTTACATTAATCTTTGAGTGTTTACATAGATTTTTAAACCTATTCCTTCCCTTTTAGGTGAAAGATCCTAGAAGGGTAAGTGTCCAATAGGGTTACCAAAATCTTTGTTTACAGGATGTATGCTGCCAGTTTCTTGGAGATGGCTACCAATTCCCCTAGAATTTCTACCACTGGGGTGGAGAGTTTTGGTGATTGGGCTAGGTGTTTAGAGGGTTGTTTCAAGATTGAGGTGGATATCCTCCATAGTTGGATGGGTATGGGGGTTGCCATTGATTATCAGATGCATAAGAATTGAAATAAGGCCTAGTAAAAGATAATGGATCTGGTGGCATACCATGTCTTGGGGCCCATGGTCTCCTTTGTGCAATGTAGTATACTTGATCATCATCACCTTGGATTAGATTGAACTCGGATGGGATCTGCTTGTTGTCAATGTTGGCTACCATTTTTCATCTGCAGTCCTTTTTTCTGCAATGAGGGCAATATTCGGCCAGCATTTCCTTTGTGTCCTCATGTTTCTTCTTTGCTTGAAGTGTATCTAGCTGAGTAGCCAGATTTTTTATGATGTCTTGCCAACAAGTGAGTAATCTCCATCCTTGAAACTCCATTGGTGGAGGATTTACCCATAAAGGATTGGTAACCTCTTCCTTTCTTTAGAGCTACCCTAGAATAATTCGGACATATCTTCTTAATATCATCCCAAGGAACTTGGGTGATATCTACTCCTCCCATTAGGTCTAGAGCATCAATGCAACTTTCATTGATACCTCTAAGGAAGAGCAGCTTTTGAGTCTCTTCATTGAGTGTATGATGTGGAGATTTTTGTAGGCAAAATAGAAACCTTGAAATATAATCCTCCAAACTCCCATCTTCCTTTTGTTGCATCCTAAAGATATCATATCCTCTCATATCACTACCCCTACAATATTCTTTTTACTTCTTAAGAAACTTTATTTTCATATCATCCCAAGTCTCTATAGTATTCCTACCTAAGCTCATAAACCATCTTAATGCAGCTTCTTTCAAGGTGGTAGGAAAAAACTTAAGCCTATGAGCATCAGTAGTATAGTCATAGCTTCTACAGAGGATATCAAACTTAAACAAGAAAGTGTCATGGTCTTCTATGACAAGCCCATAAAACTTAGGAAGGACTGAAGCAGGGATGCTCTTGAGATTATCAACTTCATTTTGATGAGTGATAGGAAATGGAAAAGATGGTTGGTTGGGTATGTTTTGATTTGCATCAACCATACCTGCTTGATGGAGTTCCAAAGAAAATGGATTCTTAATCAGGTTTTGGGCAGCTTGGTCTTCAGAGGAAGTTTCAGAATTGGTTAAATTGGGAAATGCATCAACAAAAGGATGTGCCTCTTTTTCTTCATCATCTCTTAGCAAATTTTCAAACTCAACTAGTTGATTATCAAGATTAGGGTCATTAGGATGGAATCTCCCATAAGCATCTCTTCTCCTACCTCTATGCATGTGATATTAGCTCAATATCAGCCAACTCACACAAAGAATTGGTGAAAGAATAACAGATCATTACTTTCCTAAATGAAGGGCATGCTAAGAACAAACTTCAGAGATACTAAATTAAGAAAGAAACTACAAATGACTCCAAAGAACTTCCAAGTTTGAAACCATCCCCAGAAATGACACCAAAAAATGTTGGCCTCCTCTAATGGTTCATTAACTAAGCCCTAAGAGTTGTAACTTAGAGATTAGGCATTTGCACTAAGTAACTATCTTACTCATCATGAAGGTGCATTTCATTGTTAACCCAAGGACGTAAACATGAAATGGATCAAAACTGTATGTGCACTAGGACTCCACTATATTCATCCATAAACGAGAAAATAAATAGTACATGAAATGGGTCAGCATTGTATGTGCACTAGGTTGGAAAGGAGTTTGAATGAGAAATACTTCATTTTGCATGTTCAAACTTGTGTTTTTTGTGAAATTCGACTGTAATTTGCATTGTATAGACTATTACTGATTAGTAAGGACCTGAAACCAATTTTAGAAGTTGGATAATGTTTTTATCTTTCTAATGCTTTCTTTTTGACTTATTTTCATTATGTTTTGCGAAAGTTCTGATCAAATTAGTGATTGTCATGTTTAAATTTTTACTATGAAACATCAAGAAAATGTGTTGGTATGGTTTTGTACGACCTAGTACGGTCAAGGGCAGACATGTAGATGATAAAGCTATGAAATACATAAATTTTTTTTTTTTTTTGGATTCATTTCATTAAGTTTTGTGAAATTTATTGCAATTTTGGTGAGTGTAGGTCTAAACCCTGCCCAAGGTTTCCAAAACACAAAAAAAAAAATATCTTTGTTTTCCACCATCAAAAACTCATAAAAACTGGTAGGAGGTTCTATTTTAATGTTATAAAAACCCTTTAAATTAAAATTAATGTTGGAGTTGTGACGGTCTGTGTGTTCAAGATTGCATAAAATTGTCATAAAACCCTTGTCTGATTGATGGTCAAACAAATCTATGTGTTGTATGTTCTTGGATGGATGGTAAATAATTGGAGTATGTTGATTTAGGTCTTCACAAGCTAGGAATACATGAGACAAACAATTTTCCTTCTTGTTTGATGCCATTGTATAGGATGTACCTTGGGGCAGCAAGTCTTTGTTTGCAAGAATCATTTTGTTAATCACTTGGTTAGGTCATGTACGTTTGGAAACCCCTAGAATGTGTTGAAACAAGTCTGGACAAAAAAAATTTCACATGTTTCATGTTGGTTGTCTCTTTTTTGGTGTCAATAGGCTTTAGGAGCAAATTTCTAAGAATGAACAAATGAACAAGGGTGCACATTTGCATCATTCGCATTAAAGCATCGTTTGAAAAGTGTTGAGGGTGTTTGTGAGTGAGTCTTTCTTTGCATTAGGGATGCAAACATAGTGTGAAATTGTAAAGGTATACAATTTTCTACAATACACAAGTACTCTATCTCTAGCACATCCCTCTGCTCTTGCACCCTTGTAAGCTTTACATGTGGGCTCTCTATAGTATCCCCTACCTATGGTGGCCCTTGTGGTCTAGAATCTACTCCCTCTACCTATGTAGGCACATCCTGCATGGGGCTATCCCTACTATCCCCATTGCCATCTCCTCCTCTAACTCCCTTATTACCAATGCTATAACCTTTATAATTGGAATTGTTTGTACCCCCACTCTCCCACCTCCTTATAATTGTTGATGGCATGTTGCTCTCAAAACAACTTGAATTGTGGCCCTCATATCCCTAGTAATTGACTAAAATAATAAAATCAACTACTTAGGACTGATTCCCACCACAAACCTTATACCCAACCATTATCCCTACATTTATCATATCCCATCACTCATTCCACTATGTTGGTTCTAACACGATCCAACTACCAATCACCTCTTGCCTTTCCACTTTTAGCCCCTAGTGCTTGATCTCTCTCATTGCTCATGCTCAAACATGTGGTGGGGTAGGGATATCTTGTTGCAATCCAAATTTCCTTACCACCATATCAAGTAAGTACTACCCAATGATATAATATAGTTTCCCAATGATATAGCATGGCATATATGTGAAGATCAATTAAACATGTCACTTGTGTGCATACCTGGCCCTCTATGACCTCCACATACTATCTATTACCACTAGCTCATCAAATTCCCACCCATAATAACTAATCTCCACCTTTCACAATCCTCCATATATACACTACTATCTCTTTTGCTAGTCATAGTGCTTGCACCCCCTTAGGCCAACCAATTTTAATATGTTCCCAAGCCCATACTTGTAGTAGTGTTAAAAACACTCTACTCCACCCATCTTTTGATGTGCTATCAAGTGTCAATCCTTGTACAAGTGTGCCAACACACATAGATCCAAAATAAAAAAAATCCCTAATCTCCACCATGTATGCCACCATATCTAAAAACCATATCATGAAGAACCTCCTAGTGTTTTCAGCTAGCAAAATGCTACTAACAATTTCCATCAATGTCAAGGGTACCCAATATACTTGCCCCACACGTACATCAATATCTAAAGCCATCAACTAAAAGGGTAGATGCCCTCTACTTGCAACCACCATAGTTCTCCTTAGATATTTGTCACTTTCTAATATACTTGGTTTCCCATAAATTAAGATGCATAGTATCCTCCACACATTCTCTAATATCAACATAATCTCCCCCAATGGTGGCTAAAATGCTAACATCTCTGAGTGCCACCATTTAGATAACACCATCAACAAATCCCTTTATGACTTGATCTCAGGCATCCATGTTATTTAGTGCATCTCCACTACCTCCATCAATCCTTAATCATCCTCATCAAATCTTTACATCAACCTTAGCACCATAAATTTCCTCTATCAAGCCACCACCATAGATAATTGCTACACACACACCTTGGTCAACCTCTTTTCCCAACCCTAAAACTTGTTTCCCTAATCTAAAACCTATTTTCCTAACTAAAAACCTATTTTCCCATCCAAAATTTGTTTCCCTAACCTAAAACTTATTTCTTAAATAAAAATGTATTTCCCAATCCAACAACCCATTTCCATAACCTAAAAGTTCTTTCCCTCACCAATAACTAATTTTCCCATCCAAAAACTTGTTTTCCCATCCAAAACTCATTTTCCCAACCAAAAAATTGTTTCCTTAACCTAAAATTCATTCTCCCATCAAAAGCCTTAAAAACCATTTTCTAGTTCCCTTAATTATGCCCTCATTTCTTATGTACTTGTACCATCCTAGGTGTGCCTACAACCCTAATAAGTGCACCTGCACTAATTTATATGTTTTCACCACCATTAAGTGAACCTACACCATAAACCCTTTCACCTACAACATGCTTACACATGCATTTCCAAGTCTTCCTCCTATGCTAAAATTATGCAAGCAATATGCATACTTGTGCATGTATAATTATAGTGCACACACCACACAAGATTGCACCTACACCAATTTCACCCCAGTTCATGCCCAACTATGCCCTAACACCCCCACAAAACACTCTAAAATACCATAATAAATGCACACAATTTGAGCTTATATGTGATAAGCTTGCAACCAATTGCTTGTACTCTCACACCAACTGACTATGATGTTGATCCACTAGCACACACTTCATTTTTATTTTCTTATTCCTCCAAAATATAGAGCTCCTTTTCTCCTCTCCACTAAGGTAAAAAAATAACCTTTTTACCTCCAACCTCTTATTTACAAGTTTTCCCTCCAAAAAAAATCACTTTGCGACTCTCATGTATCTCTATTAGACTTAATTTTAACTCCCTAAGCCCTATTGCTCCTATTAATAGCCCATCCAAAATAGAGGCAAGAATTATATTACAATCCAAAATTTGGGCAAACATTGGTGAAGGGGAAATATGCGAAGGTTTGGGCTCAAGTGGACATAGAACACATTATGGGACTAGGTATTGATGCAAGTTCAAAACAAAACATGAAATTACAAGGGTAATCAATTTTCTATGTTATACTTGTTGAATGCACAAGACAACTGAGAAGGGGGGTGAATCAGTTGTACATTAAAACTTCAAAACCCTCTACAAACATTCAGATCCACATTAATCCAATTAACACTTAATCTGTTAGAATGATTTATCATGAAAGCAAATAACATAAACATAACCAAATCAACACCATACACAAAGAAACACTAAATTTACATGGAAAACCCAAGATGGGAAAAACCACAATGAGGATTAACTCACAATATAAATTAATATCAACATCGAATACAATAGGGCTCATTACCGAAAAGAAAGAAAGCTCACTACCATAATAGAAGAGAAGATAGAGAAGAATGTTACAATGAGAAATCCATCTCAAATCCGCAAAAAAATCCACCACAGCATCACCAACACCTTCGTAGTCTTTCTGAAGAATTGTAGACACTTTCTGCTCACTGCATTTAGTAATCTAACACATGAAAGCTCACACTGCACTTCACAAATTCATACCATACAACTTTGTAATTCACATCACTAACATCATACTCATCTATCTTACCATCCCTCAACAATTCAACACTAATTTATATCATCTTCAACCTTGAAAACATTCTCCAAGGTCGGTTATGCACCTCAACAGTGTAAATTCAAATTAGGTTAGAACCAAAACATTCTCATGGTGGAAAGGAATGAAGGTGAGCCACAACACACTTTATTTAGGACCTAAATCCACTCATACACGCCACACCATGCTTCCACAAACATCAAATTAAATTTGCAAGTAGTGTAAACACCCAAGGTCGATTGAACTTGTGTTAACACCATTAACACTTAAGTACACGCTTCCTCAAACCCAAAGATAGCTCACAGACACCACAAAACACTTGAACATGATCTAGAATATTCAACAAACACCCTGGAAGCCAACAAATTCCTTCGCAATGACTTTTGCTTGAAGAATGTACACACCTAGTAAACTCAAACAACTTTTCCATACACTGTAACTCAAGAGAACTACTTCCAAAGCACCAAACCATGAACAACTTCATTTTGAAGAAAGATACATACACTATCAACACTCTTCTAGATCTATAAGACCTAAAACCACTCTACGAAGAAATGCAAAGCAAAAAAAAAATCTCCTAGACACCTTTGTTATACATAGTTCACACACTGGTGAACGCAACTTCCTCTGCACAATGATCTAGCACACCAAATTTTGAATCCAACACCTTTGATCATCATATCTGAATTGTACAAGAAGATCCTCATCCCAGAATAACTGCAGAGCAAAACCAGAGCACTACTCTACAACACAAAATACACTACAACACACTATTTCCTCTTTTTATTCAATTTTCTCAAAAATGCTTGGAAACCAAGTGTAGACACGAAAATGTCTCGATTGATACTATGCATCTGATTTTGATCAACTAACACTGTTTCTTCTAAAATCACTTCGAATTGATCAAGTAATTGAATAATCAACATTATTTAATTAAAATCAAAAAAATTAGCTATTAATCAAATAATTAAATTTATTTCATTAATTCATCCTTCTTCTAGCTAATTACTCATCTTATTTAATTAAATCCTCTCTTAATCCTCCCATTTCATTAAAAATCAATCAAATCAAATGTCACATCTCCTAACTCACTCCAATTAATTAATTCTAGATTAATTAATCCTAAATCAGCTTTCTAATCATCATTATCAATTCCTCCAGCTTTTAACTCTTCAAAAGTTAAATCAACTCATGGTCAAATAACTAGGTTGCAAATGAGAATAATTTCAATTAATTATTTAATTCCTCTATTTTCCTTCACCAAGGCATATTCCAAGGAATATTCCTCTCAATCACCTCTTAATCAATTTCCCTCCAAAGGATTTCAAAAATCTATCACATCCTCTTACATCTGCATTTAATTCTCTTACAACCTTTCAAATCCTCTTACATCCTCTCAAATATCATTAAATTCCTCTTACAAGAATTTCACATTCTCAACCAACAACATTTACTTCTCTTCCATCCTCCTCCATTCACACATTTCCCAAAATCTACTCCACCCTCATCCAACAGAATTGTGACACTTGGCACATTCTCATTGGCTCTCAATTTATCCCACATTCATTAAATCCTCTCATTCTTCAACCCTTGGCTTCTATAAATAGAAGCATCCTTTTCATAATATGGATCCACAACTTCATGCATTATCACTATAGCCATTTGAGTTCATAGCTTTTCATCATTTTCATGCAATTTAGCAAGGTTATTGTCAATTGTAGGCTTGGATCACCTACATTTCATCAAGTTTATCAGGGATTGGGAAATGGCTTCTTTCCAAATCAAATGAGCACTAATCCCCCTATGGGATTGAGGTTTGGTTAGCTTAGTTGATTTCATTGTTGTGTTTTTGCTTTATTTTCATGTTTTCAACTTTATTTTTCCAAGAATTTCATAGGTAAAATTAGACTTATGCTTTCTAACATGTTTAACACTTGATTTTTATTCTCTTGTTAGTTTGTGCAGGTTTGGTGTTCACATTTTGGCACTAGAAGGAGGGCTAAGTTGATCTAACATGATGTATTTTACCTAATTTTGTCATTTTTTTTAGCTACAGGGGAGCAATGCTACCTTCTACAAATGCAACGTCGTCGAGCGCCACTTTTGATGTCCAACATCACATTTTTCATGTCACATCATATTTTCTTACTACTTTCATGCTGCCTTTGATCGAGTGTCGCATTTGTTTCAGCGTTGCATTTGCCCTTTGTTTCTATAGAGCACCGCATTCATGATAACCAAAGCATCGCATTTGTTTTTCAGCATCGCATATGCCACTGATAGAATGCCACATTCGTCTTCTAGCACCACATTTTAAGGAAGCAGAGGAGGGATAAAGTTTGAAGTCTTAAAATCATTTTTTAATGCTCTTTGTGACAACTTGAGCTTTTAATTTCTGTAATTCAATTTCTAGGGCCAATTAGATTCAAGTTAGACTTCAAATTAACCCACAACTCAAGCTTTGTGAAGTTGGTTAAAATTGAATCTTAGATACTTACTAGCATTTCATTTTGGATTAAAATTGAACAAACAACTCTCACACTCAAATTTGGTGTTATAAAAAGAATCTATTTATTGCTTTTGAGGACTAAAAAGAATTTGTGTTTGTTCTTGTTTTGTAATCTGCCTTACAAGCTCTTGTCATTCAAATGTGTATGAACTTCTCTTGTGCTTCATGATTATCTTGAGAATTAAAAGCATTTTAGTGTCATTAGGTTTTCTAGAAGATTGCCTCCACATTTCAAATTTGGGCTTTTAAAATTGAACAAATCTTGCTAGTGTGAAAAAAGGCATTGCATGTGTTCTCTCTTTGTTCATACAAACAAAGATTAATCAAACTAAGAATTCACTTGTTATTTTTCACCTATAGAGGTCCTTCCTTGGTGGGAAAAAGTACTCACCCCAAGGGAACGACCCAAGCAATAATGAGCATAAGCCAGGCTCTTCCGAATCACTATACAAATTTGTGGTTGCAAGGAAAGTTTGCAATCAACAAAGTGATGCATGATAGCTCTCCCCTAGTATCTTTATGATGCGTAAAGCCCTTGTTCTAAGGGTTGGGAGACCTCTTGAGATATTTCATCATTGTGTCCTTTCAATCGGATGCCCTTATTACGAACCTTTGTTTAGAAGTCAAAAATCCCAATATTTGTTAGTGTCAGGGGGTCAGACCTTTGAAGTTGTCCCACATATTTGTGGTTCTTTGTAGAGATGAAAAGTTCATCATGGGAGATTCATGAGAATTGAAGCTTGGCTAACCCGTAGAAGTGAGTGTCGTGGAGGGGAGCTAGTGTGGTCAAGCTTCTAATCATCTGCTCAGAATAAGCGTAGCTAGATTTATCCAAGTGGGAATTCAACAAATATTTTCTTTTCCATCCTAGGATTGTGCAATATTTGAGTTAGTTAAACACATTGCTTGAATCCAAAATCTTGAAAATAAAACATTGAACAATGGTCATCAAATTTTAAACACTTTAGAAGAGGCAAATACCTTTGAAAAGGCCAAATTACTACTACTTGTCCCTAGGGATTTATCCTTAGAGGCTTCCAAGTACTTGGGCTTATCTCTTAATGTTCTCTCTCTAAAGTCAACATTAGGGAACTATTTCCTTGATTCTCTTGATTTCCACATAATGGACCTTGTGGGATGAACATAAATTAAGACATAGACATCTAGTTTGAAAGGCTAAGCAAGAAAGTGTTTGTGGTAAAAAGGACTCATTAAGCAAAGATAAAAGACAATTGAACCCCACGCATGTGTTTTCTCAAATGATTTCCCACAAGATCAAAATCCCAAAACCCAAGTCCATCAATCATCACAAACGTCTTACTCCAAGCAATATCATTCTATGCTTTATCAAGTTAGAGATGGGTTTTTCTATAACTTTTACAAACGTGCTTCAAAAGACGATCCCATTTGTATTTGTTCTATTATTGTCAAAATCCATATCTTTTTCAACGTTTTGAGTTTCTCACTTTTTAGGGTTGGTAAACTCTTGAAAGTATAGCATGTTCTTTAATACTGAGGGCTTGTAAACAAAAGTCTCTCTAAGTTCACTTAGGATCAAAATCAACACTTTCATCCATCCTCAAATATCAATCAAAACCCATCTCATAAACAACTCTTAGAATCTTTGAAAAATATTTCATACTAGACTTTTTGGAAAATCCTTTAAATCTAATCAAAATCGTTTTGTTTGACTAGGTGTGTGTAGATGAATCCTTCTTCATACACTTAGTTAAATTATCACCTTGTGGACAAGTTTATTCCAAGACAATATCTAACCTCTTAGAGTTTATGAGTTCATTATCAAATCCAAATCAAATCAAAATCAAACCCAAATCAAGTCAAAATCAAATCCAAAAGTCCTAAAGTCTAGTATCCCTCCAAGGTTCTTAAAGAGTTCAATCATTCACAATCACCCATCTTTATCTTATCACCATCCTTTGATCCTTAACATCCTAGATTTTATTTTTTGTACCTAAAGTTTAGACCAACCTAAGGAGTTGAGGTTTACCTCCCATATACCTGAAAGTTGATCTTTATTTTATGGTCCAAACTAGATCTCAACACAAGAAGAACATGGAAACAAACAAAGAAACATCCACTTCAAGTGACCTAAGTCAAACTGCACCTGAAATCAACCCCATTGGATCTAGCAATCCCCCACTCAACCTTCCTCAACTACCACAAGATCTTCAAGAGGGAGGTTGCAAAGTGGAGGATATCACCAACAATGTCCTAGGGATGACTCAAGATGAAATCATAGAAATGGTCCAAAATCCTAAAAATCACAAAATTGTCAATGCAATGATGAGACGTCATCCAACCCATCCCACAACCAACATCATCGCATGCTCCAAGTCAACCCATGGTTACCAAGGGGATTTCATTGCTTCATGCTCTTCAAACATATCCCCTTGTAAATAACCAAGACTTGGATGCAAACACCATCTTGGGTCAACCAAATACCATTCCTCAAAACCCAAAACATCCATACGTTCCACTCGTCTTTCATGGCACCAACAATCCATCCACTTTCGTTGCATCATCAACATATTCTCTCAACACACAAGTCCCTCTCCCCACGACTTCACAAGGACAAGGGGGGCTATTTGGACAAGGGAGAATCTTTGATCCCTCATCATCACTGTCTCAAGGAAACACACCACCCATCTTCCCACCACTTCCCCCTTTACCATTGATATCTGCACCAATCCTTGGTTTAGGGAAACCCCCTTTACCAATCCTCAATCAACCAAATAAAAACAATCCTCGAATCGTGAATCAAATCAACATACCAAATCCTTCAATCATGCCACCGATATCGCAACACCAGGTGGCACCAATCCAAACAACACAATCAATCATTACACCATCTACAACACCTCAAATATCTCAAAACGTGGTCTCCCAAGGACTTATCATATCAACCATACCATCCACCACATAACTCCTATCATTAATCCAACAACAACTCAACAAACTCTCATCACAACATCTCACATGATTTTGAATCCTCCACCTCCACCACTGAAACCAAACATGGCAAACCAATACAACATCACACTGCAAGCTACCCAACAAGCCTATCAAAAAGAATTTTAGCAATTTTAAGCTCAAAAAGCCTCACAAGTCGCGCAACAAGCTGCTCAACAAGCACAAGAACAAGTTTCCCAAGCACAAGCTCAAGTTTTATTGCAATAACAACAAGTTGCCCAAGCTACACAAGTTGAGCAAGCTACCCAAGCTACACAAGTCATCCAACAAGCTCAAGCTCAAGCACAAGCTCAATATCAAGCCATAAAAGCTCAAGCACAAGCATAATACCAAACAAAACAACAAGCAGCCCAATAGCAAGCCTATCAACAAGCTTTGCAACAATATCAAGCACAACAAGAAGCAGCTCAACTACTAGTCCAACAACAAGCATTGTTAGCACAACAACAACAACAAGACCAACAACAAGCATTGTTGGCACAACAACAATTGTAGGCATACCAACAAGTGTTGGTTGCACAATAAAGCATGCAACCACCTCCCACAAGCATGCAAAATACCCCACCTATCACTCAAACGATCAAACCACCCCAAAACACATTCATCCAACCACCTGATCTACAAAATGATGTGTCTACACAAATTAAATTTCTCTCACAACAAGTGCTAGACCTACAATCCGGGAAAATAATGAAAACCTAAGGGAATTTGTGCCCTTATCCATTCGACAAAAGCATTGCGATGGTTCAATTCCCAAAAGGTTTCAAGATACCTAAATTTGACAAATATCGTGGAACTGGTAACCCTAAAGATCACATCAGGGAATTTCATGTTCATTGTATGGAAGTGGCATATGATGACACTTATCTAATGTGACTATTCCCTTAGAGTTTGGCTAGACCAAAAATGGAATGGTTCTCTCACCTTCCTCCCGGAATCAAAAAGTTCCAAGAAATTGTGGACTTGTTCATACAGAACTATTCATTCAACATAGGCATAGACGTGAGTCTAGAAGAACTATCCACTCTCAAAAAATCCAAGGGGAAAACATTCGCATCCTTCTTGAAACAATGGTGATCAAAGGCCAGTAGGAGCAAGTGGACTATGCCCAAAGAAAAGCAAATATTTACTATCATCTCCAATCTCGAAGGGACATTGTCCTTCCATCTGAAAATGCAATACATCATCACATATGACTAGTTGATCCCCAAGGTGCTCAACATCGAAAGAGCCCTTATCGCACAAGGGAGAACACCCACTTATCAAGATCACCGTCCATCAACCAGTTATAATGAAAAACCATGCACATGGGCAAAGAACAAAAATGTTACTAATGATGGTGTGGTTGATGCCAAAGTTGTTATCAGTGTCCCAAGGCAAAACACCCAATCATATCAACAACCGCAAGTCAACAACCAAAACAACACACAAGCCAACACATCATCACAACAACCCAATAATCAAATGGTTAATAACTTGAACAATCAAGGGGGACCACCCCCAAGGAAGTATCCCCCTAAACAGAAATACACACTGCTTGGAGAACCAATTGAGCATGTCATGCAATGGCTAGTCCAGGCAAAACTCATCAAGATCCTCATTTATGAAAATTATGAAGAGCCTCAAGTTAAACCACCATGGTATGACAAGAAACAACTCTGTCATTTCCACAAGATAAAGGGACACACAACAGCCAGTTGCATGCAATTTAAGAACCTGATTCAGAACCTCATTGATGACAAAAATTTAACCATTGAACAACCTACAGGTAATTAAGATCTAAAGATATACACGAATTTGATGCCAAATCACAAAAAGGGGAACAAAAATGTAAGGAAAAGTATAATAATGTGAACCATGTTTATGACCATGTGATTGCATCCTTAGATGTTGTTACACCCTTAAATGAATGGGTTACTGTTGTCAGTATCAAAGGATCCCAGGTTGATTGTGGAGTCGCCACACGTGGTGGCAAATTTTCCATTCCAAGACCATCCCAAGCACCCAAAGCACCCGCTACCAATCCAAAGTTAATTCATGATGGCTATAATGTCTTGGATCAGTTGAAAAGAACCCCCACCTAGATCCCCATCATGGAGTTGCTAAAAATATCACCCGCACATAGGAAAATCCTAGAAGAAGAATTGGATTCATCCATTGTCCCCACTAATCTTGACGCAAATCAGTTCCAAGCTATGGTTGGACACATTACCACACCACATCTCCTAACATTTTCTGATCAAGACTTCCCAACTCAACCATCTCATAACCATGCACTCCATCTTGAAGTCTTAGTCCATAAGAATAAAGTCAAAAGAGTCTTGGTGGATGGAGGTGTAGGCTTGAATATTGTTAGAAACCAAGATCTGATTGCAAACCAGAAAAATCACCTTCCACAGAAGAGAAAAACGAAAAAGAAGAGATTTGCAAAAGATGTGCAAATTGATATATTCGAAGTACCAAATATTACAAGAGATAATTTTATTTATAAAAGAAAAGATGCATAACCCTAATCTTATCTTGAGCAACAAGATAGCTTGATAAGATAAAGATGAAAACCTATAACTTAGGAATTAAATATGCCTAAGTAAACTTATGCAAATGTGTAATTAATAATTAATTACACCAACACCCCCCCATAAGTGCAACTTAGGGAGAAGCATATTATTATGCAAATATGAGTCCCAGAAATAAAGCCTAATCAGGTACTTGTGTACAAATGCAAAGAGAGAGAAAACCCAATGGGAAAATCCCCCCTCAGAGAGATGAACTACTGTGAAGAAGCACTGGAAGAACTCTGATGAAGCAACACTAGAACCCCAAATCCGGCAAGCAAGGAAAGATAGTTATGTTTGAAAAATACCATATCATAATCACAAATGCAATAGTAGACCCGATGCCAAGGAACACTGGAAACTCACATACTGGATCAACCCTGGAATATGTAAAGAACAGTAGATGAAAGGATGAAAGGACCCATAATGATGACAAATCTAGAAGTTGTGTCTCTCGAAGCCAATGCCAAACTGAAACTAAAACTTCCCATAATACGAGTACCATCAATATTTTGGAACATTAACCATAAAAACATGGCCTTTAAATGAGAAATATCTGAACCAATGCGGATCAAGAACTATAAAATCCCAATGTGAAGTGTGAACCAAAGCAACCAACGATGTGTCTAGCTAAGCAAGAAAGAAGCTAAGGGAAACAATAGGAAACCAAACAAACTCATGCGAATTGTCAAGAATACAAAATATGGATGCAAGAACCCCCCTTAATGGAACTTTATATCAGCTCATTATTACAATACCTAATGATTGCAGAAGGAGAAACTGCAAAACTACATAAACATAAGTGAAAATGCAAACCAAGCACACGAAACAAAAATGAATTCATGCATAAAATAAGGTAAACATATTCTTTAAATGACCACAGATCTACATAGAGGCTAAAACCAGCTTTCTGACGCCGTGAAAATCATAAAAAATAGATAAGCGAGTCACAAGATACGTCTCCTAGAGTGAAAAAGGTAACATCTGACTTCCGAGGCAGAAAAAAGCATCAAAAAGGAAAAACCAAAAAACCACACCAGCACCATTGTGTAGAGAATCAAAATAGCTTTTCGACGACATCTCATTTGCAAAATAAGGACATTGTATGCCCAAGATATGCCCGTTTCCATGAAATTTGTCCAAAAAACTCTGATTTTCCCCCCAGAAGCCCTTAGGGGCTAAAAAATAAGGCCCCTGATCGCTTGGGCGGACTAGGGGCTAAAAGGAAGAATTTGGGCATGGCCCCTGGTCACCAATGTGACCACTACAGGGGCTTTAGAATCCATTGGGGGCTTGTGGGCGCAGCCCCTAGTCACAGATGTGACCAAGGAGGGTGCTCCGACGGCGGGGGCTGGAACTCGGCGGAGCTCGCGGTTCTTAATACGACTAGGGTGGAGGCTAACTAACCCAACAAGGGCCAAGTTGGCCACTCGAGCTCCCATAAAACCTTCCTCTATGCTATCGGGGGCTGAAGGGAGTCTAGAGGTGCTGGAGGTAGAGTGGCGGGTGGCGGCGATGGCCGCTTGGTGGAGAAGCGGCGGCGGAGGCCTGATAACTGGCAGCACCAAAAAAATTTGCCATTTTTGTTTTTTTATTATTTTTTTGTTTTTTTCTCAAAATTTGAACCTCGTGAAGCTTTCTTGGGGGCCGTATGGCCCTTGGGCAAAAAAATTTTGCCTCTCCGGACGACTGTGTCCAAATCGGACAAATTTTATATGGAAATAGGGTTTTTGGGCGCTACGAATCCAACGATGAGGTCCATTTGGGCCCAAAGTGCTCCAAAAATCAAGTGACCCCCATATCTATCAGAAAAATCACTGAGCTTGAAACCCTCACATATCTGACAAACGGTGATGAAAATGAATAAAATAAAAGCCATTTCTAAATTTTTCCAGCGCTCTGAATCCAACGGAAAACCCCGATATGATCCAAGACGCTGCATAATGATGCTCAAGGATTGAAACCCTCGAGGGACTCCAAATGAGCTCTGCAATGAAATCCTCCAAATAAGTTGAGAAGGGGCTATGAATCGAGGCTCTGATACCATGTTAGAAACCAAGATCTAATTGCAAACCAAAAAAATCACCTTCCACTGAAGAGAAAAATGAAAAAGCAGAGATTTGCAAAAGATGTGCAAATTGATATATTCGAAGTACCAAATATTACAAGAGATAATTTGCTTTATAAAAGCAAAGATGCATAACCCTAATCTTATCTTGAGCAGCAAGATAGCTCGATAAGATAAAGATGAAAACCTATAACTTAGGAATTAAATATGCATAAGTAAACTTATGCAAATGTGTAATTAATAATTAATTACACCAACACCATAAGAATAAAGTCAAAATAGTCTTGGTGGATAGAGGTGCAGGCTTGAATATTTGTACTCTCAAGCTAATAAAAAGTTTGGGATTCTCTGAAGATGTCATTGAAAAAGGTAAAGGTATCACAATCAGGGCATATGATGATCAGGAATGGGTGTCCCAAGGCACCATTCAACTCCCTATTCAAGTAGGGCCAACTATCATGGAAACCACATGCCAAGTCCTTGATCTTTAATTACCTTACAATATCCACCTAGGGCACCCATGGATTCATTGGATGTAAGTTGTTGCACCCACCTTCCATCAATGTATCAAGTTTCCCTATCAAAATCAAGAGGTCATAGTCCATGGAGATCTTGAACCCTTTTATTATTGCAAGAACCTGGAAGCCAAGTGCTACAAAATCCCCCAAGTACCAAAGAATGATGGACCCATGTCTCCATATATTGACCCATCTACCTTACCCTCCAATTTTGAGACAAAGACACCCTCCATTCCAGACATCTCTGATATCAAAGTCATTATCCAAGACAATGGGTGTGGGAATTACAAAATGAAAAAGAGTGCCTTTGTAATAGGAGAGTTACCTCAATCTCCTCGAGCTCATGGACAACCTCAACCAAGTGACACATCAGCCCAAACCTTCAAAGCAAACCCCTCCAAATTCAAAAGGTGGGGGGACCTAAGTCTGGAATTGATAGACGAAAGGGATATATCAAGCTTATTGTATCAAGATGAAAGGCTTGTACTTGATCTTTTCATGGACAATAACAACAAAGGATTGCAATTAATGCAAGGATGGGGCTATAACAAAAATGAAAAGCTTGGGAAAAATTATAATGGTCTGCTAGAACCTATCATTCCTAAGAAGTGTATAAAGAATCTTGGTCTTGGATGTACCCCTCCAAAAATAACCATACTTGGCAAAGGTGCCCTAGTTAAAATGGTCAAAGCTTCCCCCTCAGTTCATGTATCGATTACTTATCCTTTTGAGGACCCCCTCACTGACCTACCTATGTTATTTTAGGATTCCTACCTTCTTATGATTAGTACCCTATCTTTTGAACCAAGTAGCCAGACCAATGAGCTAAAACTTGTCTACCCTCAACTCATTGATCATGACCAACGAGGCCCATCGATTTTAGACACGTTCGAAAATGATGAGGCTCTCTCATAATTCATGGGATTGAGGGATACTCTACCATGTGGATCACAAAGCTAGGTTTGACATTGAGCTAAACACACATGCATATTATGGGGAAATGATTGAATCCCTTAGTTGCAAATGTGAAAATTTAAGAATAATATCTAGGTCTTTGAGTGAAAGACACACCATGACACTCTCTGACCCAAAAATAGTAAAAACAAAGGACATATCCAATGGTGAAAACCTCTTTGAAGCACCAAATGATGAGGGATTCAATATTCCCCTTAGTTCTATTCATTAGGAGAAGTCAACAGTCTTGGCAAAAAAGTGCAATCCAGTCAATCTAGGGACCGAGGAAACACCACATATCACATTCTATGTAAAATCACTCTTGACAGAAGAAAATGAACTTTTAGTTGCATTTATGAGGGAAAGAAAGGTAAACTTTGCATGGACCTATGCTGACATGCCTAGTCTTGATCCAGAAGTTGTGGTTCACCATCTAGCCATCTATCCAAAAGCAAAACCAGTAAAACAAAAACTAAGAAAGATTCATCCGCAAATAGCATTACTAGTCAAACTTGAATTATAGAAGCTCCTTGATGTTGGATTTATATGGCCAATTGATTATCTAGAATGGGTTTCACACCTGGTACCAATCACTAAGCCCACTGGGGGCATCCGCATCTGCACTGACTTCAGGGACCTAAACAAGGCATGCCCCAAGGATGACTTCCCTCTTCCCAATATCGACATGAATGTGGATCAAATAGAAAGGGATGAAATGTTGTCATTAATGGACAAGTTCTTAAGGTACAATCAAATAATGATAGCCAAAGATGATCAGCACAAAACAACTTTCACCTGTCCATGGGAAACTTACTGCTGGAACATGATGCCATTTGGGTTGAAAAATGCAGGAGCGACCTATCAAAGAGCTATGATGCTAATATTCCACGACATGATTCAAAAAATGATGGAAGACTATGTGGATGACATATTAGCTAAATCAAGAAAACATCGAGATCACATACCAGCTCTAAGCTCCATCTTTAACAGGCTAGAAGAATACAAAGTCAGACTCAATCCAAAGAAGTGTCTTTAGTGTACAGTCAGGAAAGATCCTTGGGTATATTGTATCTATGAGGGCAATTGAGATAGACTCTGCCAAAGTCAAAGCCATTCTTGATATGGAGGCACCAAGAACATTGAAGCAATTAAGGGGTTTGCAAGGGGGTAAAAGCACAAACCTATGTCACACTTTATAAAGGAATCAGCCAACAACAACAACAACAAAAAAAGAACTTCGACCACATAAAAGTGGTCTTTATGTTTTGAATTTCAAAATGGTGTAAACTAATTAAATGTAGAACTTTTGATGAATTTTATTGCTGTAATTTTTAAAATTTTAAAAAAAATTGTTTTCATTATGTTTTTATCAATTTAAGGACAGATTTTGGAATGCTAAAAATTTCATAAAAGAGTGACTTCATGGGCCATCAAGAAACAAATTGAAAAAAACTTCATTTCTCCCTAATTTTTTTTTTCTCCAAATAGGTAACTTCAATATCTTGTGCATGGAAAAAAAATTCAAATTTTGATGTATATTTTTCTCGTAATAACGTTTTAAAGTCAAACATGTCGAATTTGACAGTTTTCACAGGCCGTCAACTATTTTCAAATTTTTTAATCATTTTCAAAAAACAAATTATACCCTTTTGAAGAAGACTCTCTCCTCTTGTGCCTCATATAAGATTTAAATTTTTTTAATAAGTTTTACTATCTTTTTTTATTTGTAATTAGCTTCTTTTTTTATTTTAAAAACCTACTTGCATTATTTTAAAAATAAAATATATTAAAACTAATCAAAATATTAAAAATATATATATATTTGGATTCTCCACTCAGAGCTCTACAAAAGGGTTTTTTTTCAAAAAAATCATTCTGACTAAGGAAATACCTAGCTAAAGTTGAAAGTTTAAGAAAATTCTGAAAAAGCTAAGTTGGCTGCCAACTAGGATGTCACAGACAGTTTCAGTAGAAATTGTTTCTATCGAAACCCTTTCTATAGAAACCTCACACATTAAAAAATGCAATTTCAAAGCCAATCTCAAAGCGGTAAACGAAAAAAAATTAATTTTTTGGGATTCAGGCGAAACTTATTTGGCTGAAACCTATGTGCCACATAATAGGCCATGTGGTTTCGGTCGAGACCTAGCTAGGCGAAACCTTTTTGGCTTAAAATATTTCACTTGGAACTATTTATTTGGCTGAAAGTGTGACACAACTTTGTGCTTTTACCCAAGGAAGACTCCAATCCATTCACCGGTTTATAGCACAGTTAGCAAATAAGGCTATCCCATATTCTCATCTACTCCACAAGGGGGTAGCATACAAATGGGACTAGAAATGTGATCAGGCATTCAATAAAATCAAGGAGCACTTACTCACACCACCAGTTCTTATGCCACCAATTCCGAACAAGCCATTTACCTTGTATATATCAGAAATAGCAGTAGCCCTTGATGCTCTCTTAGCACAACATGATGAAAATGGGAAAGAAAGAGCTATTTATTACATCAGCAGAACCATGGTAGGACATGAGCTGAATTATACATCTATTGAGAAGGCTTGCCTAGCAGTCGTGTTTTCTGCATAGAAATTTAGACACGATATGCTAGCACATCAAATAAAACTCATTGCCAAGATAAATCCTCTCAAGTATTTTCTTTCTAAAGCAACCCTCACAAGGTGAACAGCTAAATGGGTCATGATCCTGACAAAACAAGACATTTAGTATGTAGAATGGAAGGCCATTAAAGGACAAGTAATTGTTGATCAGCTGGTAGAATTATCAATATATTCAAAGAAACCATTGGTATCAGAATTACTCGATGATTCAATCTTTAACCTAAGTGTGGAAGATCATTGGAAAGTATACTTTGATGGATCCTACACACAACATGCGTTAGGAGTTGGGGTCTTCTTCATTACACCATAAGGAGATTGCATACCAACGTCATACAAGTTGTTTTTTCCTTGCACAAATAACATTGTAGAATATGAGGCTCTCATTATAAGACTCAAAATTTTAGTACAATGGCAAATCATGATACTCAAGGTTTATGGGGACTCACAACTTATCATCAACCAGGTCAATGATGAATACCAAATGAAGGATGACAAATTGAACCCATACAAGAAACTGGTGGAAAGCCTCAAATAATTCTTCATCAACATCATGTTTGAACAAATACCTAGGGAAAACAATAGAGTAGCAAATGTTATGGCAATAATCGGATTGCTACTGGATATCCCACACAACGTCCCTAAGCAAGAATTCCTTATAGAGCAGCTTCTCGTACTAGCTTTCGAGGTATCAAAGTTTGAATTTGTGTATGAAATCGTTGGTCCTGGTGACCCCTGGTATCAAGATATTTACACCTACTTGAAAGTAGGATTCCTCCCCGTTGATATCACTCCGAACCTTAAAAGAACATTTGTCAAGAAGTCATCCTGCTTTGTTATTTTAGGAGACACCCTATACCGTAGGAGTATCGAAGGAACCTTGTTGCAATGCCTTAACCCTGAGGAAGTTTTCACTACCTCAACCAAGGTACACAATGGCATTTGTGGGTCACATTCAAGTGGTATAACCTTGGCTAAGAAACTTTTGAGGACTAGGTACTATTGGTCGACAATGCAGAAGGAAGCCCATGACTATGTCTGAAAGTGCTTGCAATGTCAACAACATGGGGACCTCATCCATGCACCAACTCAGGAGCTTCAATCAATCATAACACCTTGGCCCTTTTCATAATGGGGGCTCAATCTCATTGATAAAATCACACCCACCTCATCTAATGGACATAAGTTCATCATAACCACCACTGATTATTTCACGAAGTGGGTAGAGGCCATTCCAATGACCTACATCATAGGGAAACAAATTTCCAAGTTCATCCTAAACTACCTCATTTGTCATTATGGTGTTCCACAAACCCTTATCTCAGATAACAAGACACCTTTCAAGAAATAGGATGTCCAAGAACTATTCCAAAAAATCAATATCCAATATCACTTCTCCACTCCATACTACCCCCAGGGCAACGACCAAGTTGAGGTTACCAATAAAACCATCTTGAAAATCCTAAAGAAAATAATCAATGAAGTTGGTCTTGATTGGCACCTATAGTTGAATCCCACCTTATGGGCCTATTGAACAAGTATCTGCATGCCTACAGGTGCAACCCCTTTCTCCCTAGTCTATGGATCAAAATCCATCCTCCCCATTGAGATTGAGCTCCCATCCTTAAGATATCATTACAAAACCTCATTATTGATGAAGAATATTGGGTGTCACAATTGAATGAGCTAGAACTATTGGATGAGTGATGCATGGATGCTTTGAATCACCTACAAGTCTACCAAAACCGTCTCAAGCGAAGCTACAACAAGAAGATCAGGATTCCAACCTTTCAAGTCAGAGAGCTTGTATTGAAGGAGAATCAAAAGAATGTACCAAATCCAAACAATAAGGAAAATTTTGAACCCAATTGGTTGGGACCCTTCATCATCACAGCAAGCTACAAATTAGGATCATATCAGCTATCTACACCAGAAGGTGAGCCTCTGTAGGAGCTCATCAATAGCTCCCATCTCAAAAAAAATTATGCCTAATCTTCCAAGGTATAAATCCAAAAATACAAAAAAATCAAAATAAAAAAAAAATTAGAAAAAGGATTGAAAACAGTAAAGAAAAAAATCATCCTCTAGTGAAAACCACTTTAGTGGCGCTTTGGGCAAGTACCTTGGTGAAAACTTGGAAAACAGGCACCTTGTGTAAATAAGCACTTTCCATCCACCATGATCTCTATGGATTGTTCTGCATCATTCATCCATCACCTTTCCATATCTCCTTCCATCACCCATTTGCGTCTGCATCATAGCTTGATCCCGTGTTTGTATCATGATCCCTCCTAGAACTACTTGGCACCTTCCTAAGGTCAATTTGTCCTACCTATATCGGAGTAGTATATTGCATCATGTTGGGGGCATGTCCCTACATCTACATTGGATCAAATTCGTATATATTCTTGAAATCTTCCTTAAAATCATAAAATCCAAAAACATTCAGAAGACTCGAAAAATCCAAAAACATTCAAAAAATCCAAAAACATTTAGAAAAAATAAAAAAATCCAAAACATTCAGAAAAATCCAAAAATCCAAAAACATTCAAAACATGTCAAAAATCCAAAAAATAGGTCAAAAGTCAGAAAAAAGTCAAAAACAAAGTTGTCTTGTCGAACTGCAGGTCTCTGAGCTCTGAACATAGGTAAGGCCATCATCGATGTGCCCCCGAAACACCCTAGGTCAATCGTTTAAGAGTTTGTCATAATAAATTGGCAATCCATTTGTTGATATCTCATTAATAAATGAGTTGTTAGTCAAACTACATAGTCTCTGCATGTATAACGTATGCAAGGCTAATCTTTGATCAACCCTCGAGACCCATAGGATAAGGTCTTTAGGTTAGGATTTTGATCAAAATCTCGTAAAACACAAAAATATTGGAAATTTTAAAAATCAAAACATTTGCAAAACATCTGGAAAATACCAAAAACAACCTCAAAACATTTCAAAACTCCAAAAACATCCAAATATTTGAAAAAATCCATCCATCCCATTTCGCATCCACCTGCAATAAACATCCACTCATAATAAATGACCGTCATCTCCCAACCTTTGGTAAGACAATTAGAAACAAGTCTAGCAGGTTACAAGTGAAAACTCAATCGTCAAGGTCTCAAGTCTAGGTCAGTAGGTAAACAATTTGGTTAAATCTCGGTATTAATATCCCTGTCGTCACCTAGAAGTGCACACTAAGCAAATTTTATAAAACTAAGCCTTCTAGGGAAACATGGGATCATTTCAAGGTTGTGGGTCACCTAAAGTTGAAATGAACCTTCGGAGAAGGCCGGCTTCCTTTGGGTATCACCTAAACTAATGATCTTTGTGAGGTAAAGGGAGAAGGAGTGCATACAAAATGAAACTAAACTGAACTATTCCTATGGTGATACACCAAGTTGATAAGAAATCATGAAATGAAAACAAGATGTAAACACACTGAGAAAAATTAACTGCAACTGTTTTACTTACTCGTTATAACCCTTTTAGTCTTATTCATAACTCTCAAAAGGCTTAATCTACAAATGTATCTTAAGAAGGAAAGATTAATTTCACAGCTTTAAGGTATGAATACAGATTTTGAAACACACAGTTGAAAACCTTGCATAAGCTAAAATACAAAAAATGAGAGTAGTATTAATACTTGCTTTCAAGGTGAACTATGTTTTACATTCCAAACTTCAGTTGGGTTACAAAGCATACATCAGTTGAGGAAGGATAGCTAGAAATCACTAACTCTTCTAGGTGCATAGTTCGAACTGTTTTCAAAAAGGAAAAAAATGCCTTATATATCAAAAGGGTGTCGGCCCCCTTAGGGCTTACAAAAATATAGGTCTCAGAAAATATCTATCCCTAGATCTTTTGATGTAGTTAATGTTGTGTTCAGTTGGATCCTTGTTGTCTGTGTCAGTGCGAAGAGTTGCCTCCAGGAGTGGTCTTCTTCAGATCTTTTTGCAACTACCACATTTACTCCCTGGTATCGTGTCTACCTTGAACCTCCTTTGTCCAGTTGCCTTGAATGCTTCAGAGTTGATCCACGTCGATTTCACTTTGTTGATCCTCTTGGCACCTGGTTCCGCTGCCATGACTCGCTTTTAGATCTCTCTGATTGGTCAAGTATACTCCATGCAGATTCTTCAGGTGGTCAAAAGCTTGTCTGATTAGAATCGCATCTCGGTGAGACACTGGAAGTGTCTCACCGATGCGATTATCCCCCCTAAAGCTATTGGCACAACATGTGATAGTTGGTGAGATGTCTTGGTGAGCTTTATAAGTCATATTGATATCGCCAACAACATCGGCAAGACAATTGGCATCGGTCTGAAGTCACAGTGAGCACCACTGAGTCACACCCATCCTCTTTTCATTTTGGCAATTCCATCGCTGTCGGCAAGAGATCATGTGTTCGGGAAGACCTTATATTGGATTCACAAGATTATGCCGAAGCTATTCCGCTTCGACGAGACCTGAGATAATCGCCAGGATCCAATGGCGAAAGCCTCAACTCCTTACAGGCGAGATATTACCCTGTGTCGATGAGACATCTTGGCGAGTTCATCTTGTTTTGGCGAGGGCCAATCCTCTTGTTGCTCAATGGTCGGTGAGACACATCGGGTTGGGGAGACCTCTCCTCAAGCTCTAAGCATTACACCGCAGGCACCCTTGTCGGTAGAACCCATTGCTATTGGCGAGACCTATCGATGACACACCCCCTCATCGAGCTCTCTTTCCTGTCGGGGAGACCTCGCTATATCGGCAAGATATTTTGTTGAAGGCACCCTGCTTCGGCGAGCTTTCCTCATCCTGCGTCGGCGAGAGTTTATTGGTGTCAGCCTGACACATTTTTCTCTACCGAGCTCTCTTTCTTCATTCAGACCCTATTGGGTCGATAAGACTCTCAGCAAGGTCAAATTTCTTTGTCAAAGGCATAACCTTGTACCGAGTGCGTGATCCTTTTGGTGAGACTTCTGCCTGTCAGTAGGACCTCAGAGTGAAGTCTTCAACTCTTGGTGAGCTTAGCTTGCTTTCCGTGAGACCTTACCGAGTCGGCAAGACCTCACCACGACCTCAAAATGTTACATCGAAGACATCCCCCCGGTCGGCAGGACCCTCGGCATCGCTGAGACCTTATGCTGAATTCCCCATCTTACCACAAGCTCCTTTTGTCGTCAGCGAGACCAAAAGCAGTTGGTGAGACATCATGTCGAAGGTTCTTTTCTTTGGCGAGGGTCTATTTCAATCGACATGACTTTCTTTATCGCCAAGACATCTCAGCAAACTCAATCTCCTGCGCCGAGAGACTTAGAGTCGGGGAGACCTCTTGACTTCGGCGAGACACTACAGCTAAGCTCGCTTGCTTTGCCGACGCTGCCTTCTAAGTCACCAAGACCCTCCCATGTCAGCAAGATGTGTTGGCAATGATGCCTTCATTCAACGAGGCCCCTTGTTGGTTGGCGAGACATCATGACGGTTTTGGTGACTTTCTCCTTAGAGGATTTCATGCCAAACTTCCCCAGGGTAGGTTCTCGAACTGAGTTCCTTCTGACCTAGCACTAGATGTAGGATTTTTTCCCTTGTTGCAAATGCTCATTTGGCCTCTTCAAACTTCTGAAACATAATTTGCCCAACCGACCTAGTCCGTAGGTGAAAATTGGGCAACATTTCTAGCGACCTCAGCTGGATTTTTTCCTGCTAAACATAGAAACCAGTAGCCAAACTCGTCCATTGGGCATGCAGTCATTAGGAGGCTCATAAAATAAATAAAAATATCAATTTTGCACATGTCTGCAACTCGCTTGAGACCCATAGGACACAACAAGTCGCCAAAAGAAAAAAAATAGGGGAAAATGAAAGAGAATATTTACTATGCCATCACAGCACCCAGGAAATAGAAAATAATTAACCTAAAGCGCATAAGCACTTATTGGAAACATAAAACCTAAATAGATATGTACAAGAAAGGCACTCATCAAACTTGAAAGCAGGGTTTAAGGTGTATCCCATTCACTAGGATAGGAAGTACTTCCCCTTCTGTTGTAGCCAGTTGATAGGCATTGTGTTCCTTACAGTCTCTGATAATGAATGGACCTATCCACATGTTAAACTTAGAGTGGTGGCCGGGCCTACTCTTCGAAACATCCCATTTGAGCACGAGGTCTCCCACCTTAAAATATTTTGTTGTTGCCCTTTTGTCAAATGTCTTCTTTGTTTGGAGCTGACGATACTCCAAAACCTCCATCACTTTGTCCCTTGATTCTTCGAGTTCCATGAGTTCTACATATCTCATGGACATTGGGTTCTGTTCCTCAAACATCTCCAACTAATGTATGATATCTAGAGCTAGGAGCTCCACAAACAAGGGAAATCTTTCCTCTTTGCCATAGACTAACATGTATGGTGAATTACCAATAGACCTCTTAGGAGTCACTCTGTCTGCCCACAGTGCATACTTTAATTTGATGTGCTAGGTCCTTTGATTATCCTCCATTGTTCATTTGATAATCCTGACGAGATTCTTATTTGTGTTTTCAGCTAAGCCATTGCCTTGAGGGTAATAATTTGAGGATGTGTTCAAATGAATGCCATGTTTAACAGCCCAATCGATTATTCTTAATCCCATAAATGCAAGAGCATTATCAGATATGATAGAGTCAGGAACTCCAAATCTGGTGACTATATCTTCATAGAAGCTCAAAACTGACGACTCTTTTGCTTCTTTCAAAGCTATTGCTTCTATCCACCGTGTGAAATAGTCTGTAGCAGTGAGCACCCACTTGTGGCCAGTATTGGAAGGTGGATTTATTGGCCCAATGAAATCAATGCCCCATCTTATGAAGGGCTGCTCTACTTGAATTGGATGCAGAGGCATAGCAGGCAACTTTTCCTTCCCTAAAAATAGAGCACATTTGACACACTTTCTTGACCAAGCATGTGCATCTTTAAACAAGCTAGGCCAGTAATAACCAGCTCTCATGATTTTCCACGCAGTAGTTCTTAGGGAAAAGTGACCTCCCGCAGCTCCATCATGAAACTCATGAAGTACCTTCTCAATTTGATCACTGTGAATACACCTTAATAGAACACCATTCAGATCTTTTTTAAAAGAACGTTGTTTACCAGTACACACGGTATAGACTACAATCTGAAGTATCTTCTTTTAGCTCTGTTCAATCCTAATGGGCATTCAGCAGTTTGTAAAAATTGGGTCATATCTTGAACCCAATTAGTTACCCCCATAGGCACATCATCTTGAGCACTCTGAAACTTATTTGTATTAGCAAACACAACATCCTTTTCTAATTCATTTTCTCTGATTGATCCTATAGCAAATTGCTCATAGAGACCTTTACCTCTAACCAGTTTGGTAACCTTAATGTCTACATCATACTCCATGACCTTGGTGATCCACCCTGCTCTCTTTTCATTCAAATCTTTGTTCAATAAAAATTCCTTCACACTTGGGTGTGCAACCAGAATATGAATCTTATTGTTTGAGATTAAGGGCTTGAATTTCTTTAAGCTTCTGATCGCAGAGAGAACATGCTTCTCAACAAATGTATACCTCTCTTCATAATTAGCAAGTATTTGACTAAAGAAGGCTATGGGCTACTCTAAGTTGTCACTATTTTTCTATACCAACATAGCAGAGATTGAACCAGTGCTACCAAAAGCATACAAAAAGAAATCTTTAGATAAATCTGGATTTACCAATGTTGGGGCAGATGCTAAAGCCTCCTAGATTTCTTCAAAACTACGCCTTGCCTCCTTTGTCCAACTAAAAATTGTGTTCTTTTTTAGCATGGCAGTCAAAGGCTATAGCAAATTTGCAATATTAGGGATAAATCTTCTCAGAAAGTTAATCCTCCCTAAAAATCTTTGCAATCCCTTCTTATGATTAGGCAACAGTAGCTCCAATATAGCCCTGACTCTTTCAAAATCGATGGCAATTCCATCTTTTGATACTATATGGCCTAACAGCTTACCTTCATGTACTGCAAAAATGCTCTTCATTAGATTGAGAGAGATACCAAACTCTCTGCATTTTTGAAAAACTTGCTTGAGGTGTAACAAATATTCATCAATGTTCTTAGAATAGACTGTAATGTCATCTAAATAAATCAGCATAATCTTATTGATCAAACTTTGGAATGCCATGTCCATGGCCCTCTGAAACGTGACACCAGCATTAGATAGACCAAAAGGCATCCTTTTGTATGCCATGGTGCCCCACTTAGTTGTGGAAGCAGTTTTGAACTAGTCCTCCTCTTTAACCAGCACTTGATTGTAGCTCGAAAAACCATCTAACAAGGAAAATATTTCAGAACCAACAACTACTTGTAAGATTTTTTCCATGGAGGGCAGTGGGTAGTGGTCTTTCAAAGATGATCGGTTAAGATCCCTAAAGTCTACACAAAGTCTACTTTCACCATTCTTTTTTCTAACCAGAACAAGATTAGAAACCCAGGATGTGTGCTTAATTGGAAAGATGATACCCCCCTCAACTAGTTTGGTCAGCTCTTTAATCATTAAGGGATCAAGCTTAGGATTCAAGGGCATTTGTTTATGCCTTACTGGCTTAGCATTAGGTTCTAACTCAATTGTGTGTTGAGCAATATGGGGAGTAAACCCTTTTAAATCTGAGTATTCCCAAGCAAATACATCATAAAATTCTTGGCATAAAGCAACAAAATATTTTTTATCTTCATGTGAACAAATTTTTCCTATCTTAAGTAGTTTACCTTTGAAAATCTTTAGTTCTTCATAATGTTCTTGTTTGACTTGCAAGCCAACTTTACCCTTTTTAAGCTAATCGTCAGTACTGAAAATTGACTCTAAGGTAACCAGACCTTTGGGTAATTTATTTGTATTTAGCTGTATGACTTGATCATCATACTGTTGCTTAAGTTTTGCTTGATTCACCATGGAGAACTGATCCTCTTCGAGCAAAAAAGATAGAATTTGTTCATCGTTGTCAAAAACCTGCCAGTGAATGTTGTTATCAGGAATTGATGGCCTGACCACAACTTTCACATACTATTGTACTTTCTCTTTTCTAATGTCACCTGGAATATCAAACTGTGCTCCAATGGCTGCAAGCCTATCAGCATGTTTGTTTTGGTTCCTCGGAAGACACTAGGTTAAAGGCATCAAAATCCTCAAGCATGTTCCACACTCTGTTTCTATAAGACTTTAGTGTCTCATTTTTAGTAACATTCAGGCCTCTTATTTGATTGACAATTAATTCACTATCCCCATGAACTTTCAAGTGGGTTATTCCTCTTTTCCTTGCCCACTCAAGACCTTGAACCAAGCCCTCATATTCAGCAGTGTTATTGGAGCATGCAAAAGCAAAACAGAATGCAGAGTAATACCTATCACCCTGTGGAGAAACCAACATTTCACCTCCTCCTACTTCATGCTTGCTCCTGGAACCATCGAAGAACATCTCCCAAAGTCCACTTAGTGGTTGCAACAACTGATCTGCATCTTTCTCTAGGTTTGGAATCTCTGTGTCGGGCTCAAGAATGACATAGTTACCCATACCAGCATCTTGAATGAGCTCCTCAGGACTGTCCAACATGTTTTTAACCGCCCACTCATGTAATAGACATCAGGAATAGCTTCTGATCGAAGCTCTTGAGCGGCAACCAGCTCACTTTCAATTGAAACAACACAATTTGTGTCTGGAGTAATGGGGACAACATTGATAGGACTTGGACTATATGGATCAATGTGATCTTTAGCCAACCTTTCAGACTTGATGGTAACCTTAGTTCCATATCTTGTTCTAAACAACATGTGTGACCAATCAGCTGATATGTAACCGCCTCTCTTGGCTGTAAAGTCTCTTGATAAACACAAGGAGAAGAAAGGTGGAAGATCTATGACACATATGTCTTGGGGAACTACAAAGTTAGGGCAAGCATGAAGGGTAAGACTCAAATATTTAATGATGCCCAAAGTATTAACTGAAGTACCATCCAATTGGATCACTCCCTTCTCTAAAGGCTAATATTTTAGTCCAAGCTTGTCAGTAATTTGCTTTGGCATCATGGAGCTACTAGCTCCACTGTCTACCATACAGTTATGAACTAACTTGTCACCTATGATCACTTACACGTAAAATAGAGGTGGTTTAACTCTTTTTTTTGTCTCTTTGCTAAGTTATTGATCGTTTCCCTGAGGGTTGTTGGTTAACACAGCTCTAACTTGACCTATTGGGGACTCAGATTCACTAGACATCTTCAAACTTGACAAGGCGGACTGTAACATATCCTTCTGACCTGGGATGGCTAATGAGTCCCACATAGACATTGTTACATTTTTCCTTTTCATACTATCAAGAATGTTAAAGGGTACTGCAAGGTTTACCTTGTGATGTACCTTTACTCCAACATGATCAGCTTGCAAGCATGGTTGCTCCTTATCTTGGAGTGGCTGATTTCTTTGCGAGCCATTAGTCAATTGAGATGTAGATGGTCCTGCAACTACTACCTTTCCTTTTTTAGCTACTTGATCAAGCTCGAAAGCTCTTTTCTTTGCCCTGGTGTTAGCTGCGAATGAGGAATTTTCTACATTTAATCCACAAAATTCTTCACCTTGCCAGTTGAGTAGGGTAGCATCATTTGCAAACTGATCTTGGTGTTGTGGAGATGACTCATTAAGTGTATGTTGTGAGCTTGATGCATTTTGTACCATCAGTGCTTGGTTGATGAGTCCATTTGAACAAGTGGCTTGATTATGAGGCTGGTTACAAGGGTAACACCACTCATAGTCTGCTGCTAAGTTGTTTTGGATAGGAACCAGCTCCTTGGTCACACTAACAGGGGCTGGAGCATAGGCCTGAAAAGGTCTTGTATTCACATTCTATCTTGGGCCTTGATAATTTCCCTGGTAAGCTTGTCTACTACCTTAATATGCTTGTTGCTAACCTAAATTCTATAGTTGATAAGGCCTACTATAAGATTGCTACTTTTCTAAACTAACAAGTTTGTTACCAAAAGACTACAATAGACTTTTGATCTCCTGCAACTCATTTGGGGAACTTGAAACATTATTTTCTTGTGTTACAACAATTGGAACAGATGGCAAGGGTGTAAAAGAAGGTATTTGTAAGGGAATATTTGCATGAATCTCTGGAAATATAGGCATTGGTGGCTTGGGAGCAAGTTTACCAGCTTGTATTAAACTATTTTAAGCTCTAATGGCTATTTCAAAGGTGTCTGGTAGAGAAACCCCTCCCATTGATTGTATCATAACAACTATATCGTTGTTAAGAGCCCTCAAGAAGTACAAGAATGCATACTCTGGAGGTGGTCTCACTGTCATAGGGATTCTATCCCAGGTTCTTTGAAATCTGAAGTTGAAGTCATTCATCTACTCTTGAGGAGCTCTCTTAATTGTGGTTAATTGCTCCAATAAAGACAAGTTATCAGACCTATCTTGAAACTGTTTATGCAACTTGTCTCTAAATTCATCCCAAGTTGCAATTGAACCTACTACTAAGCCCATATACCATTGCACAGCTCTCCCTTTCAATGAAGTAGCTAGTAATCTTACTGCAACACCCTCTTGAGTTATGTGATGGACTTCACATAACGAAGCCATATCTCTCATATGTTCAATTGGAGTAGTTTGGTCTTCCCCTGTGAAAGTTGGCAGACTCTTCAGGGCTGCCATTGGGATGTCATTGTGTTGTGCCAAATTTAAAGGACTCCCTCCATTGAAAGCAACAAATGGTTGATTCCTTGGAGCAGCCATTGGAGGTAGTTGAGGTGGATTTCGGTACACAAAATGAGATCCTACTGATGGAGGAGTGGATTTAGTTCTCCTAGAATAGATAATTGATGTTCCTCACCTTTCTGTTGTTCTGCCTTGTCTTCTTGACGGTGACAGCTGCAAATACTCGAAAGGAACTAAGCTGCTCCTTGTATGAACTCTTCTCATAAACTGTAGAAGGCGCTGATTTCTGGAGTTCTTCCTCTTTGTGGAGTCACCAAGTATGCCAAATAACTTCTATAAAGTCTAGGAGTAGTTGGTTACATACTAAACCAACAATTTTATCTAATCTTTGTCCCACCAGGCTTGTTAGAAACTGTTGTCACCTAGAAGTGCACCCTAAACAAAGTTTATAAAACTAAGCCTTCTAGGGAAACATGGGATCATTTCAAGGTTGTGGGTCACCTGAAGTTGAAATGAACCTCCGGAGAAGGTCGGCTTCCTTTGGGTATCACCTAAACTAATGATCTTTGTGAGGTAAAGGGAGAAGGAGTGTGTACAAAATGAAACTAAACTGAACTATTCCTATGGTGATACACCAAGTTGATAAGAAATCATGAAATGAAAACAAGATGCAAACACACTGAGAAAACTTAACTACAACTGTTTTAATTACTCGTCATAACCCTTTTAGTCTTATGCATAACTCTCAAAAGGCTTAATCTACAAACCTATCTTAAGAAGGAAAGATTAATTTCACAGCTTTAAGGTATGAATACAAATTTTAAAACACACAGTTGAAAACCTTGCATAAGCTAAAATACAAAAAATGAGAGTAGTATTAATACTTGCTTTCAAGATGAACTCTGTTTTACATTCCAGACTTCAGTTGGGTTACAAAGCATACATCAGCCAAGGAAGGATAGCTAGAAATCACTAACTCTTCTAGATGCATAGTTTGAATTGTTTTCAAAAAGGTAAAAAATTCCTTATATATCAGAAGGGTGTTGGCCCCCTTAGGGCTTACAAAAATTTAGGTCTCAGAAAAGATCTATCCTTAGATCTTTTGACGTAGTTAATGTTGTGTTCAGTTGGATCCCTGCCATCTGTGTCAGTGAGAAGAGTCGCCTCCAAGAGTGGTCTTCTTCAGATCTTTCTGCAACTACCACATTTACTCCCTGGTATCGTGTCCACCTTGAACCTCCTTTGTCGAGCTGCCTTGAATGCTTCAGAGCTGATCCACATCGATTTCACTTTGTTGATCCTTTTAGCACCTTCCACTGCCATCACTTTTAGGTCTCTCTGATTGGTCGAGTATACTCCACATAGATTCTTGGGCAATCAAAAGCTTCTAATTAGAATTGTCTCTGGAAGTGTCTCATCGATGCGATTATCCCCCCCCCGAATCTATCAGCACAACATGTGACAATTGGTGAGACGTCTTGGTGAGCTTTAGAAGTCATATTGATATCGCCAACAACATCGGCAAGACAATCGACATCGGTCTGAAGTCACAGCGAGCACCATTGAGTCACACCAATCCTCTTTTCATTTTGGCAATTCCATTGCTGTCGGCAAGAAATCATGTGTTCGGGAAGACCTTATATTGGATTCACAAGATTATGCCGAAGCTATTCTGCTTTGGCGAGACCTGAGATAATCACCAGGATCCAATGGTGAAAGCCTCAACTCCTTACAAGCGAGACATTGCCTTGTGTCGATGAGACATCTTGGCGAATTCATCTTGTTTTGGCAAGGGTCGATCCTCCTATTGCTCGATGGTCAATGAGACACATCGGATCAGGGAGACCTCTCCCTGAGCTCTAAACATTACACCGCAGGCACCCTTGTCAGCAGAACCCATTGCTATTGGTGAGACCCTCTATCGATGACGCACCCCCTCACCGAGCTCTCTTTTCCTGTCGGGGAGAGCTCGCTATATCGGCAAGATCTTTTGCTGAAGGCACCCTGCATCGGTGAGAGTTTATTGGTGTAGCACCTGATTCCATTTTTCTCTGGCTCGATAGGTCTCTCTGATTTCATTAATACTATTGGGATTCTTCGGGCAATCAGGTTAGATCTAATGTAGAATTGCATAACGAGACACCGGGTGCGATGCGATTATCCCCCCCCCGAATCTATCAGCACAACATGTGACAATTGGTGAGACGTCTTGGTGAGCTTTAGAAGTCATATTGATATCGCCAACAACATCGGCAAGACAATCGACATCGGTCTGAAGTCACAGCGAGCACCATTGAGTCACACCAATCCTCTTTTCATTTTGGCAATTCCATTGCTGTCGGCAAGAAATCATGTGTTCGGGAAGACCTTATATTGGATTCACAAGATTATGCCGAAGCTATTCTGCTTTGGCGAGACCTGAGATAATCACCAGGATCCAATGGTGAAAGCCTCAACTCCTTACAAGCGAGACATTGCCTTGTGTCGATGAGACATCTTGGCGAATTCATCTTGTTTTGGCAAGGGTCGATCCTCCTATTGCTCGATGGTCAATGAGACACATCGGATCAGGGAGACCTCTCCCTGAGCTCTAAACATTACACCGCAGGCACCCTTGTCAGCAGAACCCATTGCTATTGGTGAGACCCTCTATCGATGACGCACCCCCTCACCGAGCTCTCTTTTCCTGTCGGGGAGAGCTCGCTATATCGGCAAGATCTTTTGCTGAAGGCACCCTGCATCGGTGAGAGTTTATTGGTGTCAGCCCAACGCATTTTTCTCTACCGAGCTCTCTTTCTTCATTAAGACCCTATTGGGTCAGTAAGACTCTCGGCGAGGTTAGATTGCTTTGTCAAAGGCATAACCTTGTACCGGGTGCGTGATCCTTTCAATGAGACTTATGTTTGTTAGCAGGACCTCGGAGCGAAGTCTTCAACTCTTGGTGAGCTTAGCTTGCTTTCGGTGAGACCTTACGGAGTCGGCAAGACCTCACTGCGACCTCAAAATGTTACATCAAAGACATCCCCCCGTCGGCAGGACCCTCGGCATCGCTGAGACCTTATGTCGAATTCCCCATCCTACTGCGAGCTCCTTTTGCCGTCAGCGAGACCAAAAGCAGTCATTGAGACATCATGCCGAAGGCGCTTTGCTTTGGCGAGGGTCTATTTCAGTCGGCATGACTTTCTTTATCGCCAAGACATCTCAGCGAACTCAATCTCTTGCGTCGAGAGACTTAGAGCCGGGGAGACCTCTTGACTTTGGCGAGACCCTACAGTGAAGCTCCTTGCTTTACCGACGCTGCCTCCTAAGTCGCCAAGACCTTCTCGTGTCGGAAAGATGTGTTGGCGATGATGCCTTCATTTAGTGAGGCCCCTTGTTGGTCGGCGAGACATCATGATGGTCTTGGCGACTTTCTCCTTAAAGAATTTCATGCCGAACTTCCCCAGGGCAGGTTCTTGAACTGAGTTCCTTGTGACCTAGCACCAGATGTAGGATTTTTTCCCTTGCTACGAATGCTCCATTTGGCCTCTTAGAACTTATGAAACATAATTTTCCCAACCGACCTAGCCTGTAGGTGAAAATTGGGCAACAATCCCGTCATCCAATCAATCCCAAAATCATCTGATAACATCATGTCCTAGGATGCATCCTTCCTACAATGGACATCAACATTAAGCATCACCGTAGTTTAGTCTTGGCTAGAGGTATGAAGAACATTAGCTTGTTTGTTTACTTCATCTTTTCTTTTGATTTATCTTATTGCACTCATTCCAATTACCTCTCGATGATGTCTAAACATAATTATTTAGAGTTAAAGGAATGGGGCATTGATCGTTATATTTTTATCTTCTGTGCTCTTTGGATATTCTTGTAATATAACCTTGGTCATGCGTACTTTGTTTGGTTTGTAGGGAGGGTGTTTTAAATATCTTGTTGACCACATGGGAAGGTTCTACTTTTCTATTTTTTGGTCTGAGATGTTTGAAATATTTGAACTGCATCCTAAATAAGGTTTTATATGTCAGGTGTGAACATGGATACTCCTATCTAATTATCAAGTCAAAGTCCATCTCACTAGGTACAATGTCATCCTGGTTTTTTATACCTTGATGCATCATATCTATGTGTGTTATCAAAAATAAGGTAAGTAAGCTCTTTATGTCCCCAATCTCTGATAAGCAATCATCATCATCATCATCTCAAATTCAAGGGTTGATTTCTCTTTATTCTATATTTTCCACATACTAATACTAACATGGTATTATGACATTCAGAAACAAAAAAATCCATATATGCATCCATCCTACATCCACAAAACATCAGTACACTACATGTCATTCATATCATACATCAGTCATCTCACATACAGTTGCATCATTATCAATCATAATATAGATTGGTTATTCTAAGCATCTCATAAATCATACATTTGCATAAAACATCCATTGCATAATCATATAGGCATCATCACATGTTGCATCATCCATACATACATCGCATATGAAAAAGGTATGAAAAAAGATGAGCACTACATCACATTTGTATCCACCACATAAGCATCATTAAAAACATCGTATCATGCATACATACGTATTGCATCATCGTATCGCACATAGAAAAGATATTGAAAAAGTAATAAAACATGTCATTACTTTGCATACATACATTATGCATCCATAATAATAATGCATCCATATAGATCCATCATATCATTACATCATATCATAAAGCATATAACATCATAAATAAACATTACATGCATCCATCCATCCATACATATATATGCGCATCACATAAAATAAAATAAGCATCACATCATATAAAATGTGTCGCAAGTCATCACATGTATATATCAAAAAAGTTAAATTTCATGATACATCAGAATCAGATATATAGTATTGGATATACAAGACGCTAGTCAAAAAACTCAACCAATGAATGTATACACATCATAATCAAGCTGTACAAAATAATGTCCCTATGTACTCTCAATATCCTTAGCTACCTTAGAGGGGGTCCTGGTAGGAGCTATCTGACTGAGGTGAGAGAAATATGTCTCCCTCCACTCCTGTGCCATAGCTATGTAGTACACAACCTTGTAATATGAGGCCTCCTGCATCGTACGACCGTACATCTCGGCCAGAACCGCATCCTACCCCTAAATTTGTTGAGCCATAGCCTCTAGCTACTGTTGTTGTCCTATCTCAAGCATAAGAGCCATGTCATAATTTGAACAAATCACAAAAATTTTGAATTTTGATCATGGCAGGGTTATTCTTTGAATTGACGCAGCAAGTACACCACTTCAAAGAGGGGAAAAATGTAGACACGTAAAATGTCTTGATTGATACTATGCATATGATTCTAATCAAATAACACCGATTCTTCTAAAATCACTTCAAATTGATCAATTAATTGAATAATCAACATTATTTAATTAAAATCGACAAATTCAGCTATTAATCAAATAATTAAATTTATTTGATTAATTCATCCTTCTTCTAACTAATTATTCATCTTATTTAATTAAATCCTCTCTTAATCCCCCCATTTGATTAAAAATCAATCAAATCAAATGTCACATCTTCTAATTCACTCCAATTAATTAATCCTAAATCAACTTTCTAATCACCATTATCAATTCCTCCAGCTTTTAACTCTTCAAGAGTTAAATCAACTCATGGTCAACTAACCAGGTTGCACATGAAAATAATTTCAATTAATTATTTAATTCCTCTATTTTCCCTCACCAAGGCATATTCCAAGGAATATTCCTCTCAACCACCTCTTAATCAATTTCCCTCCAAAGGATTTCAAAAATATATCACATCCTCTTACATCTGCATTTAATTCTCTTACAACCTTTCAAATCCTCTTACATCCTCTCAAATCTCATTCAATTCCTCTTACAAGAATTTCAAATTCTCAACCAACAACATTTACTTCTATTCCATCCTCTTCCATTCACACATTTCCCAAAATGTGTTCCACCCTCATCCAATAGAATCATGACACTTGGCACATTCTCATTAGTTCTCAATTTATCCCACATTCATCAAATCCTCTCATTCTTCAACCCTTGGCTTCTATAAATAGAAGCATCCTTTTCATAATATGGATCCACAACTTCATGTATTATCACTATAACCATTTGAGTTTATAGTTTTTCATCATTTTCATGCAATTTAGCAAGGTTGTTGTCAATTGTAGACTTGGATCACCTACATTTCATCAATTTTATCAAGGGATTGGGAAATGGCTTCTTTCCACATCAAAGGAGCACCAATCCCCCTATGGGATTGAGGTTTGATTAGCTTAGTTGATTTCATTGTTATATTCTTGCTTTGTTTCATGTTTTCAACTTCGTTTTTCCAAGAATTTCATTGGGAACATTAGATTTATGTTTTCTAACATGTTTAAGACTTGATTGTTGTTCTCTTGTTAGTTTGTGCAGGTTTGGTGTTCACACCAAGCACTAGAGACACATTCTCAACATCTTTAGTACTTCCTCATCACCATCAAGCCAATTGCAATATAGCAACTCAACCATACATCCATAAACAAAAGCTTATCAAAGAAACACTAGAGGTTGACACCAATAGCTCACTAATGAAAAAATAATGCAATTAATCAAAGCATCATCAAAGACAAGACCAACTACACATCCTTACAACAAAATCCCTCTCATACAGTTGAAACTAATAACAACACCAAAGCTTGTTGACATCAATGACAACACCAATTGTACATGTTTGCAATAATACTTAAATGACATAATATGTTGCTTGAAATTTGTATCATGATCTATGTAAGATTCTCTACGTCATATAAAATATGCAAGGAAATATATGACATTGTGATACGTATAAGAGAATATATGACACATGCAATAACATGTAAGAACAAATAAGAGGGGGGGTTTATCATTAATTTGGAAGAGTATGTTTGACCAATTAATGGTAGTCATATGTGAGAGAGTTGTGTAGAGCTTCCTCTAATGCCTAATTAATTGGTGCAAATGATCATGTACATGGCTTAATGGACTTGCAGATCCGTAAACTAAGCAATTCATCATTCAAGAGAGGGCTTCATTGAATTATGAACTAGGGAGTCATACAAAATTTAGATGATGTTGACAACATATATGCATTCATGAATTTTAAACGTCCTAGTATAGGTAAATTAAACATAGATAAATGCATTAAAATATTTTAACCGAAATTAACTTCTATTTCCCAAAACAAAGTAAATGGATATTGTTGTCACGAAAACTTGCACCCTTTTGCTAAGCTATTAACTCAGCAAGTTTGTGACACATGGGAACATTCCCAGGATGTGGGTAACCTGTAATGAGAATGGACCTCTGGATTATAGGTCGGCTTCCTATGATACCTCCTACAAACTATTGAATTTGATGGGAAAAAGGATAGAAGGAAACTTAGAATGAAACCTATCCTAGGAGGTGATACACCAAAATTCTAACTGAGATCTACAACCTGCTTAACTCACAATGTCTTTAACAAATAGCTTTAAATGTTTCAAAACTTAACTAAACATGTAATGCATAAATATTTTATTGGAAGGGGACTAAATTTAGAGCATGCATGAAGGAAAACAAGTATTTTCACAAATTCAAACTACTAAAATCAGCTTACTCAATCCATGACCTACATTAACCATGCATCTCCTTACACCAAATGTTGATTGAATGAGACAAAATAAAGGATTCCATACATGAGTTACAAAAAATCATCAAATAATTTATTCATCACATAATATATGAAGTGTTAGGAAGGAATTTGCTGCTATTTTATTGAAAAATAAAGGAATGTTGTTGTTACAAACTCATAAAATGAGTTACAATATCAACTTCTCTTTGTAGAAGGCAAAGGAAAAGAAGCAAGAACTAACTCCAAATATGAAAGGAGTGTACAATATAAAGGGAAGGGAGGTCAAAATTGAGCCTCAATTAACTGGAATCAAGCATTAGTTCCAAATAATCCCTTCCTCGTGCAAGCTTGGAAAACATGCAAAATAAGCCTCAAAATTGGAGTAAAATGTGGGCAAAGGTGGCCAAACTACCCCTGATCCATAACTCATGTCAAGTGATAAACTCCATGCAATATGTGACAAAATCTCCTTAAAAGGTGGTATGAAAAGAGAAATATTGAAGAGTTCACTTCACTTTGACTGAAAATCAAAACTCAAACTCATGATCTCAAAATCTGCATGTCTCGACCTTCAGTTCATCCTCACTTATATTCCTTGCATGAATTTTGGAAAAGGTAACCATTTAATTAAATATTAAAGATAATAAATCAATGATTATTTTAATATTTAATATGTAATTGTTTCCTTCTTTTACATTTACATGTTAAATATTTAATTACATTGTTCGCTTCTGTTAAAATCATGCATAACGTAGATGGGGTTCACTTTCAGTCTTAAATCCATTTTCAAAATCATAGGCTCCTTTAATCATTAGGTTGGTTGACTTAACCAGTCAATACCATGGGCAAAAATTTTGAAATAGAATGATTTTAATTTTACAAAAGCTTAAGTAAAAAATACTCTCATTCGAGCTAGGGCAAGTAAAGAAGCATTGAAAAACCTAAATCATTTCATTCATTCTTCACTATGCATTTTCTGGAAGCCCTTTGTTGCACCGCCATGGTGATGAAGTCTAGGGCTAGGGCTTGGAGAAATACTGGAAGTCTTGAGGCCAGATCTAGGGCTTTTAAGCTTGAACAACTGTTGGTGAGTCGCCTTTCTTAAAGAAAAAACTCAAGTTTATTGCTTTTAAAAGTGACTATGGTGAAAGAAAAGGTTGCGGCCTATGCTATCTCTATTATCTCATGCATTTTTTCCTTTCATTTCTATGCAAAATGCTTAAAAATCTAGAATAGAATATGGGTCTTCATTTTATATGTTGAATGATGCCACCATTGGAGTATATTGGGCTCGATTTTTGCCATTGTTTCTTTTGTCAAAATTTTTAGAGGGGTTTACCATGACAATGCTCGGTAAGTCAAATTTCTTTACCAGATAGATATTTTAATGAGTTTTGATGGCCTTTATAGGCTTTACAGTCATGGCCTCTTTATTATCTCAGTTATTTTTTTTATCTTTGTTTTTGTATTCTCATGGTTGCGTCCTTTATTTTGTCTTGTTGTTGCCATTTAAAAGTTTCAGAAGCCTTATAAAAAAAATCATGTTTGTGGACATCCTACCATGGCACTGCTCCTTGAGATGACAATCTCCTCGAGACACTCTATTATTTTGCAAAGCTCTCATTTTGGCACCATTTGCTAGTGTTCTTTGGCACTGCAACTCATGTTTCTAGAACTCATCCATTTTGTGCATATGTTGCAATAATTGTGTTCCATGAAATTTTGTGTACATGTCTACCAATGCAATTACAATTGCAACATATGACATACTTCTTCATCCCTTCATGCTTTAATGGATGCTGACACAATGCTTTAAGGTTTCCATTCAGGCACGAACAGAGTGTTGACAAAGGTCACTGTGCTAAATCATGGTAAATGTTGTCCTCTTTTGCATGACAGTCATGATCCTTGTTTTCTAATGCTTTTCAATGTTAAATTGATATTCCATTATCAACATGATGCCTCTTGTAAAAGAATAAAAGAAATATGTGTAAAATCTTTACTTCTTTATTTCTTTGAGTGCAATGGAGATATAAGTGATAAGTATGTCTAGTATTCACTGCCCTCTCTTGAAAATCTCAACCATTGTCTGATATGCATTGTTACCTCAACTGTGAACAAAGATACTATACAGGTTCTACAATACTTTAACTATCTTTGCACCTTGCTATTGTGCATTACTCACTGGCATACATTCATAACTTTGAATATTGACATGGCTGCAACCTCATGTATGCCATTAGTGACTGATTGAAACCCCCTTTTTCTCATTTGGTTTACATAATGCAATGTTGAAACAAGGCTCCAATATATAGCACCTATAGCTATCTCCTTAGGTGAGTGTCACTGAGTTGGGAATATGTAATTGAAATTAAGCATTCAATTCTGAAAGTGATGTATTTTACTCAGGTTTGCACTTCTTTTTTTTGTAGCTAAATGAGCTCAATGCTCCCATGTGATTTTATTTCAAAACATTGGATCATGTCACAATGTCAAACAAGGACTGTGAATGTTGTGCCTTCACTTTATTTCAATAATGATGTTGTCTTGTAGACAAAAAGTTATTTTTCTGTGACTATTGTTCCACTATGCATGTACATTCTTTATGATGATTATTTCAGCATCATTCACTATCATCGAAAAGTTGCATGGATCACTGTGGTTATTTTCTTCTACATGTTGCTCCTTCATTGTTTATGAGTTGGGCTGAACCCTTGTGGGAGCCACATTTTCCACCACTCATAACAATAAATGTTGGTTGAAATGACCTGATTGTACCTATACCTGCACACTAAACAAACCTATTAGAATAAAAACAATAGATTCAAAGTTCATCTGATGGTGATTTCATCCTTTACTCAATGATCTAGTGGTTATGACCTCATTTTTTCTTGATGATCTGGTTTTGAATATCTAATGTTTGAATTGATCTTATTGTGTTGGTTGTATCTAGTAATGGATGCAGGCTATATTTTTTTCGATGGAAAGTGTGACTAGGCTTATATCTAGAGCTCTAACACCACTCTCTCTAATCTTTTGTAGGTTCAATGGGATTTGAAGAACAAAGGGAGTTGAAGGCACTCAAGAGGAGGGTCAACCCTACAACAAGCCTACAAGGAAATGATGGATATGACTCTCTTCACATTTCTTCCTCTCTGTTTTAATCTTCAAATGTATAGTTTACATTCTATTATTAGATGTAATCATTTCAATTTGAATAAAATAAATTCAGTTATTCCCACAAATTTTGTGGGACACTTAAACACTTTTCTAGTTTTTAAACACTAAACAGAAATGGTTTATGCTATGATGTATCTTTTCCAGTTCATGATGAATAAGAACAACATTTTTATGAATTTTTGTGTTATGATTTTCTGCATAATAAACTTAATTCACTCAAATGAACTATCAGCATAAAATATGTGTGCCTTTCACCTCAATATAATCATTTGTTTCCAAATCTACCAAATTGAGCTGAGGTAAAAAAATTTGGTAACATTCTGGCAATTTATGTTGTGTGCTTGCCTGCTAAGCATGCTAGATCAGTTGCCTTACATATCCATTGGGCATGGAGTCCATTTTTGTCCTTTATGGCTCAAATAAACTTGTAACTCAACTTATTGAAACAATACAACAACAAACAAAAAAAACTGAAGCAAACTATTGTAACTCTATTTAGGATAGAGTTAAAAAACTGTGAAAAATCTGAACTTATTGAAAATAAAATAGAACTGAAATGAAATGTGCCATGGGGCACTTATTGACTAAAAAATCTACCCTACCCTACACTAACCAATAGTGTTAGTGATCAAACATGACCATTCACTGGTTGTGAGAAATAGTTGCCCTTCCTTAACAACAGAGGATGCTTCAAATCCTTAAAATCAATCAAAAAGAGGTAAGGACATGATAAACATTTGATTAACTGCTTGAGAAAAGTTTGGAACCTCACAGAAGGCACACCTTCCTCATTTGATTAACCACCAAAGATGTTATTTTGAGGCATATAGATAAGATTAACCTACTGCTCTCTAGTTGCAATCACATGCTTTGGAAAAATCATGACTTGTAATTCTGTAGACTCCTCTATGGATAAATATCTGATCAGACACCCTTTTGAGAGGATAAATTGGCCTCTCATTGTTGTCTTCATGCTTATACACTGTTGTCTCTCCATTTTGTTGATTAGGCTGCTTCATTTGCAGTGTAATATTTTCTTCTTCCAAAGATGTTGTTTCACCTTCTATCTGGATTTCAATCTGATCTGAAAGAGTTGGTTCACATGAATGAAATGAAGGATTGTTTTCCTCTTTGATCTGAACAGGTTCACATTCTGCTAGCACATATAACACTAGCTTATGTTAGAGCAAAAAACCTCTATGATGCCTAAAAACATGTTCTCATCTAACTCATAATTTTGCATTAAATCTAGATGAGCTTTGTCATTATGGTACTCAAAAGTAGGCACTGATGTTAGTATGCATGTGCTATCTTTATCCTTGTCTACAAATTCAGGTAATTCATCAAACAAAACAACTAAATCCTAAGATTCAACCTCTATTTCCTTCTCCAAAACATGTTCAACTTGATCTTGTCTACCATCTAAGTTTGACAAAAAGGACTCAAGATCATTCCAAAATGAATCCTCATCAGATCTTTCTTGGTCTTTTGATAAAAAAAAGGATTGCTTCTTACCTCATGAATCATCCTTTCCTCATGTTCATTTTCATCTTTCAGCTGCTCCAAGACTCGATTATTACATTGATTGTCTTCTATCAGCAACTCAACAGATTATTTGACCTTTTCCTGCTCATCTAGCTCAATAATAAAAGGGAGTTCATCGAATAAAAACATGAAATAATTGCTTTTGACACCTTTTCCAAGCTTCTCAACCTGCTATCCTGACTAATCATGTTCATTTTCCTCCTATTGCAAGTCTACTTTTCCATCTTGTTCATCAGGTATAAGCATATCCATATCAAACACTTCTAACTACTTATTTTCAAACACTTCTTCCTTTTCTGCATTATTTCTCTTGAACTAAATGTGCTCATCAAACCAATTATTTTGAAAAACAATTGGTTCTCCTTTGAACAAAGAAATGGTATAAGGACATGCATACGCATGTTGGTTCTCTTGAAGAAGAACAGGTGTTTGAGATGACTTCTCACGAACCTTCATAGGTTGATTTGTTTCATGCATTTGATTTTTCAATAGAAGAGGATCTCTGAAACTTGGAATGGAAGCCTCTTGAACTAGATTTGGCATTTTGAAGTTAGGATGCTTGGTCCAAGAAGGTTGCCATGACTGTTCAATACTCAACATTCTAATTTGTTCTTCCTTAACAACAAGGTCTTGTTCAGATTGTCTCCTCTGCATTAGCAAGTCTTGCTCATGGAGATAGGCCTAATAGGCCATATATTCCTATTGCTGATCATACTCTTGATGCCTCTTAATCTCTTCTATCTGCTTTGTAAAATCTAACAATATGTCCATATCATTCATGTTATTCATTATATCCCTAACCTCTAAATCTTTGAGATGATCAGGAGAGTGTTGGAACTGATTTGACACTAGAGATACTTCTTGAGACTGATTGAAAGAATGGGCAGGCTGCCATGAAATTTGAGTAAGGGTGGGAGGGAGGTAAGCATGTTGAGCATGCTGATGTATTGTTGTTGTGTAAAAACTTGGGTCTAAACCAACATTATGGTTTCTTAGGTGTGACTGATGAGAAGGTTTATGGACAAAATTTTCATCGTATGGAGGTGGGTATACATGATTTCCATGAAAATATGTCATTTCTACTCATATAAATGCTAGAAATTAGAATATTAAGATTGTATTTGAAACATACCAACACTGAACTTGTTAAAACCAATAGATATGTTCAGAGTCACCAGGTATAGACTATAACCTCTAAAAGGCCAAACAAATGTTGTTGTATATACCAAAACAATAGCTTGAAACTCTTGAATTCTTTCTCTGAAGTGATCTTCAAAGTCCCACCGGGCGTGCCAAAAACTATTGTCACAAAAACTTGCACCCTTTTGCTAAGCTATTAAATCATCGAGTTTGTGACACATGGGAACATTCCCAGGATGTGGGTAACCTGTAATGAGAATGGACCTCTGTATTATAGGTCGGCTTCCTATGATACCTCCTACAAACTACTGACTTTGATGGGAAAAAAGATAGAAGGAAACTTAGAATGAAACCTATCTTAGGAGGCGATACACCGAAATTCTAATTGAGATCTACAACCTGCTTAACTCACAATGTCTTTAACAAATAGCTTTGAATGTTTCACAACTTAACTAAACATGTAATGTATAAAATATTTCATTGGAAAGGGACTGAATTTAGAGCATGCATGAAGGAAAACAAGTATTTTCACAACTTCAAACTACTAAAATCAGCTTACTCAATCCATGACCTACATTAACCATGCATCTCCTTACACCAAATGTTGATTGAATGAGACAAAATAAAGGATTCCATACATGAGTCACATAAAATCATTAGATCATTCATTCATCACATAATATATGAAGTGTTCGGAAGGAATTTGCTGCTATTTTATTGAAAAATAAAGGAATGCTACTGTTACAAACTCATAAAATGAGTTACAATATCAACTTCTCTTTGTAGAAGGCAAAGGAAAAGAAGCAAGAACTAACTCCAAATATGAAAGGAGTGTACAATATAAAGAGAAGGGAGGTCAGCCTCAGTTAATTGGAATCAAGCATTGGTTCCAAAATAATCCCTTCCTCGTGCAAGCTTGAAAAACATGCAAAATAAGGCTCAAAACTAGAGTAAAATGTGGGCAAAGGTGGCCAAACTACCACTGATCCATGCATAACTCATGTCAAGTGATAAACTCCATGCAATCTATGAAAAAATCCCCTGAAAAGCTCCTCAAAAGGTGGTATGAAAAGAGGAAAATTGAAGAGTTCACTTCACTTTGACTGAAAGTCAAAACTTGAACTCATGATCTCAAAATCTGCATGTCTCGACCTTCAGTTCACCCTCACTTATATTCCTTGAATGAATTTTGGAAAAGGTAACCATTTGATTAAATATTAAAGATAATCAATCAGTAATTATTTTAATATTTAATATGTAATTGTTTCCTTCTTTTACATTTACATGTTAAATATTTAATTACATTGTCCGCTTGTGTTAAAATCATGCATAACGTAGATGGGCTTCACCTTCACTCCGAAATCCATTTTCAAAATCACAGGCTCCTTTAATCATTAGGTTGGTCGACTTAACCAGTCAATACCATGGGCAATAATTTTGAAATAGAATGATTTTAATTTTACAAAAGCTTAAGTCAACAATACTCTCATTCGAGCTAGGGCAAGTAAAGAAGCATTGAAAAACCTAAATCATTTCATTCATTCTTCACTATGCATTTTCTGGAAGCCCTTTGCTACGCTGCCATGGTGATGAAGTCCAGGGCTAGGGTTTGGAGAAAGACTAGAAGTCTCGAGGCCAAATCTAGGGCTTTTAAACTCAAACAATTGTTGGTGAGTCACCTTTCTTAAAGGAAAAAACTTGAATTTATTGCTTTTAAAAGTGACTATGGTGAAAGAAAAGGCCGCAACCTCTGTTGTGTCTATTATCTCATGCATTTTTTCCTTTCATTTCTATGCAAAATGCTTAAAAATCTGGAATAGAATATGGATCTTCATTTTATATGTTGAATGATGCCGCCATTGGAGTATATTGGGCTCAAGTTTTTTCATTCCTTGCTACTTTTGTCAAAAAATTTAGAGGGGTTTACCATAACAGTGCCCGGTAAGTCACATTTCTTTACCAGATAGACATTTTAATGAGTTTTGAGGGCCTTTATAGGCTTTACAGTCGTGACCTCTTTATTATCTCAGTTATTCTTCTTATATCTATTTTTGTATTCTCATTAATGTGTCCTTTATTTTTCTTGTTGTTGCCATTTAAAAGTTTTAGAAGCCTTATAAAAAAATCTTATTTGTGGACATCCTACCATGGTGTCGCTCCCTAAGATGACAATCTCCTCGAGGCATTCTATTCTTTTGCAAAGCTCTCATTTTGGCACCATTTGTTAGTGTTGTTTGGAATTACAACTCAATTTTCTTGAACTCATCCATTTTGTGCATATGTTGTAATAATTATGTTCCATGAAAATTTGTATACATGTCTACCAATGCAATTACAATTGCAACATCTGACATACTTCTTCATCCATTTATGCTTTAATGGATGTTGACACAATGCTTCAAGGTTTCCATTCTGGCACAAATAGAGTGTTGATAGAGGCCATTTTACTAAATCATGGTAAATGTTGTCTTCTTCTACATGACTGTCACGATCCTTGTTTTTTGATGCTTTTCAATGTTAAATTGATATTCCATTATGAACATGATGCCTCTTGTAAAAGAATAAAATAACTCTGTGTAAACTGTTTACTTCTTTATTTCTTTGAGTGCAATGGAGATATAAGTGATAAGTATGTCTAATATTCACTGCCTTCTCTTGAAAATATCAACTATTGTCTGCTATGCATTGTTACCTCAACTGTGAACAAAGACATTGTATAGGTTTTGCAATACTTTAATTATCTTTGCACCTTGCTATTGTACATTATTCAATATCATACATTCATAACTTTGACTATTGACATGGCTGCAACCTCCTATATGCCATTAGTGACTAATTGAAACCCCCTTTTTCTCCTTTGGTTTATATAATGCAATGAATTGAAACAAGGCTCCAATATATAGCACCTATAGCTATCTCCTTAGGTGAGTGTCACTGAGTTGGGAATATGTAATTGAAATTAAGCATTCAATTATGAAAGTGATGTATTTTACTCAACTTTGCACCTTTTTTTTTGTAGCTAAATGAGCTCAATGCTCCCATGTGATTTTATTTCAAAACATTGGATCATGTCATAATGTCAAAACAAGGACTGTGAATGTTGTGCCTTCACTTAATTTCAATACTGATGTTGTCCTGTAGATAAAATGTCATTTTTCTGTGACTACTATTCCACTATGCATGTACATTCTTTATGATGATTGTTTCAGCATCATTCACTATCATTGAAAAGTTGCATGGATCACCGTGGTTATTTTCTTCTACATGTTGCTCTTTCATTGTTTATGAGTTGGGCTCAACCCTTGTGGGAGCCACATTTTCCACCACTCATAACAATAAATGTTGGTTGAAATGACCTGATTGTACCTATACCTACACACTAAACAAACCTGATAGAATAAAAACAATGGATTCAAAGTTCATCTAATGGTTATTTCATCCTTTACTCGATGATCTAGTGGTTATGACCTCATTTTTTCTTGATGATCTAGTTTTGTATATTTGATGTCTAAATTGATCTTATTGTGTTGGTTGTATCTAGTAATGGTTGTAGGCTATATTTTTGTGAATGGAAAGTGTGACTAGGCTTATATCTAGAGCTCTAACACCACTCTCTCTAATCTTGTACAGGTTCAATGGGATTTGAAGAACGAGGGGAGCTGAAGGCACTCAAGAGGAGGGTCAACCCTATAACAAGCCTAAAAGGAAATGATGGATATGAATCTCGTCACATTTTTTCCTCTCTATTTTAATCTTCAAATGTATAGTTTACATTCCATTATTAGATGTAATCATTTCAATCTGAATAAAACCAATTCAGTTATTCCCACGGCTCGTGTGGGACACTTAAACACTTTTATGGTTTTCAAACACCAAATAGAAATGGTTTATGCTATGATGTATCTTTTCCAGTTCACGATGAATAAGAACAACATTACTATGCAACATTTTTATGAATTTTTGTGTTATTATTTTCTGCATAATAAAATGAATTCACTCAAATGAACTATCAACATAAAAGATGTGTACCTTTCACAGTCTCAATATAATCATTTGTTTCCAGCTCTACCAAATTGAGTTGAGGTGAAAGTTTTGGTAATAGATACAAACAACTACCTAATTGTTACAGGTACTTAATGATTATGATTGTAACCAAATAACTATTATATTGTAGTATGTGCTAATCCAATTAACCTCCAGAGTATTGAATAGTGTATCAACTAAATATTTCCAATTCAGAATTTACAATACATCATTCATAATTACATTAATTGAAAATTACCAATTAAACTTGCAATGCACAATCTAATCTATCAATCTAAAATAATTTAGTTTTATAGTACCTCGAGTGGCACTTTCTTGAGTTGTTGCACCCACAAAATCTTCTTCAATTACTCACTTAGGAAAACACGTTACCAAAATATCTTCTCTGTATTGCATTCCAATCATATATAGAACTATTGAATAGAATCTAATAGGAAATCTTATTCAATCTAATACATACGAGATCTAGATGTCCTTCTCGATAGGGTACTCCACTATATAGGGTCCACGAGAGTCCATTTATTTGTGAACTAAAAACAAGCTTAAAGGTAGATGTCAACTCTCCCATAAGAATAGGAAGGGGATTGAGTTTCTAAAACAAAAAATAATAACTATCAAAACAAGAGTATAGAAGTCAAAACAAGACTTTGTACTCAACCAAGATTAACCACTATAACTGAAAACATGCCTAGACAGAGTAGTTTTTGTTATAACTCTTATTCCCATTGGGAACAAACTTCTTCTCCTTCACGGCTTGCTAAAAGACAAGAGTGACACTTGATAAGCCAACATCTTATCCTTAAATGTAAAAGTGATGGTGTTGTAGTAGATTAACTCGTCCTTTGCATCAAATTGTCATCCTTATGTTACAGGTTGAGAAGCCTATTGTTGCGGGTTGACAAGTTCCTTGCTGCAAGGGTTAGTCCTTATTCTTCAAGGTATTTTCATTGCTAACAACTACAATTAAACATGAAATCCTACTAAACTTATGAACATTTCTAGCTCATACACACTCTTATTAATATAACATATATCAACTCTAAATGCTTTAAATTGCTTAAAGTATATAAAATGTATGGTAATGTCTTTCAAATTTTAGCAAAAAATAAGATAAAAATATGTACTTCAACAAGGAAATAGGACATTATTATGACCCATCAAGTTGCAAGAGTAATAAGTGGTCTAATAGAAAGTGTTTGAGAGTTACATATGACTCCCTTTGTAATAAGAGTCAAAGATATGTGAAAAAGGTTGTATTCTATCTTGGGAGGAGTTACTCTTGGAGTGACATGTATGGGTCTAACTTGGACAATCTGGATCGAGAGTTTGCCATAGTTTGAACCTTTAGTTTTGGGAAACTATTTTGGGTTTCCAAGATCTCCTTAGTCTATATATTAGAGGCTTGAGATAAACATTATATGATGGCTATTTTAGAGCAAAGTTATGCTACCAAATTGACTCCAAATATAGAGTTGGAGATCTCATATATTTCATTCATGTTAAGATCACTACTACTTTGAGTGTATGATAATCTTGTTATTGCAATTAATGTTGGTTTTTTGGATAAATTATTTCCATGATATATCTTGTGTTGTATGCAGATTCCCATGCTATATCATTTTCCAACCTTGGATTTAATACTAATTTAAAATTGATACTTATTTAGATTCCAAAGGTGGGAAAATGTTGTAGAAGATTCTAAAAATTAATTTGTAACATTGCTAGATTTTTAGTTTGCTCAAATGGTTGTCTTGGATTCTACAAATTGACTATGTTTTGATCTATTTCATTCATGTAAGTGCAAGACCAATCATTGCAAGTGTAGACTTAAACCCGATGCATAAATTTGAATTTTAAGTTGTGGGAATGATTTATTAGAAACTTGGCAATTAGAATTCCCTACCCCAATATTTTTCTAGTTAAGTCCAATAAGTAGAATACAATGTTTAGGAACACTTTTGTGGAATATGTTGAATTATGAGTGTCATGTTCTTTTTAGTTAGACCTTTAGTTGGAATGATTCAATGAATTCAAAACAAGGATATAACTAATAAAAATATGTTGATGTAATGCTTTAATAATGCTACTATACTGTTCCTATAAATGATCAATTCTTTTGAATTGCATAGCTTCTAGATTTGATTGTGTGAGTATTTTTTATCAACGTTTTGAATCATCCTGATGAGTATGGTTTGAAACATTGATAAAAAATGCTAATACAGTCAAATTCAAAAGCTATGAAATCCAATAACATGGATTGGAAATTTATTGTCTTTAGTTGATTAATTTGTTTGATAACTCTAACATGTTTCTAGATGATTTTCATATGAACAAATGAATATATTTATATAGAACAAAATAAATAAATCAACAAAAACATATACAAATCAATGTAATTAGATTTCCACAATCCATATGAATTTTAATCTTATTGCTTCTGGATTTGATTGTGTGCTAGTTTTTTCATCGACGTTTCGAATCACACTTCGTGATCCATCATAAGGATAGAGAATTGAAAAAGATTAGAAGAGATAAGTTGCAAACCAAGCTTGTATAAAAAAGAGAGGAAGGAGGAAAGAGGAGGGGGGTTAGTGTGAGACACGCAACACGAGGGAATTGCTACAAATATTATAAAACAAAAATGATAAAATGAGAGGAAACCCACTCAAATACTAATAAACATTGAGATAAAAATACAAACCAAGAATATATGAAAACACTAACAATTTATATAAACAACTAAATATACAATTACATACAAAAATACAAACAAAATAAATAAATATATATAAAAAAACAAACAAACAAACATATCAATATATAATTTATGATTGTATTTTTATAATATAATATTATATTATATGATATATTACATGCAAAAATAAATAAATAAATAAATAAATATATATATATATATATAACAAACATATCAATATATAAATTGTGATTGTATTTGTGTGTGTGTGTGTTATAAAACAAAAAAATGAAAAAATGAAAAAAAAGGAAGCCCACTCAAGGATTAATAAACTCTGAGATAACAAATACAAACCAAAAATATATAAAAACATTAACAATTTATATAAACAAATAAATAAAGAAAAGCAAACAAAAAATAAAAATAAAAACAAATTGAAACAAGTGCCATGTAGTGGCAAGTACTTGCTATTCTAATTAGAGATTTGTAGATTTGGAATAAAAATAAATGTAAGTTTAATTAATGTGAATAAAATTAAATGTGGCTACGTGATCCATCTTTGGGTGATCTTGTTGCTCACTGGTGGCAGGATGGCGCCCCTGCATATGGGTCAGCTATGTTTTCTTTGGTTAAGAAGCTGCAATATGTTATGTATCATCTTAAGCGATGGAATAGGTCATGTTTTGGTAATTTTCGGGCAAGAAAAAGAGAAGCACAGGATCGCCTTGCTGTTATTACCCACTAGATTCAAGATTTGGGCTTCTCGGAGGCTCTTGGGCATGTTGAGGCCTAGGCTTTGAAATTGGTGGAGTGGGAGCTTCATGAGGAGATTTTCTGGAAACAAAAGGCTAGGATTGATTGGCTTCAAGAGGGTGATAGGAATACGAATTTTTTCCATCATTCGGTGCAAGCTCGTCGGAATAAGTGTTTTATTTCTTCTCTGGTTAACTCTGAGGGTCTTTCAATCTCTTCACAACAAGCTTTGTCTAGAGAGGCTCGTCAGTTCTACTCTAATATGTTCATTGAGGATTCTCTGCCTGCTGAGGCTGATGAGAACAGGGTCCTTGCTTGCATTCCTTCTTTAATTTCTAATGAGTTGAATGCTTCTCTTATTCGCCCAGTGACTTTGTCGGAGGTGGAGGAGGTGGTGTTTGGGATGAACAAGGGGAAAACTCTTGGCCCTGATGGTTTCCCAGTTGATTTTTTCCAGGAGTTTTGGGATATTGTGAAGCTAGATTTGTTGGAGGTGGTTCGAGAGTCTCTTCATAGTAAGCAGATGCTTCATGCCTTGAATGCTACTTTTCTGGTTCTCATTCCTAAGAAGGAAGTTGCTAACAGACTGGATCTCTTTAGACCTATTGTGCTCTGTAATGTGGTGTACAAGATTATTACGAAGTTGATTACTGAGAGGCTTAAATCTTGTCTGCCTATGATAATTTATGAGGAGCAAGGCGGCTTTGTGGCAGGTCATCAAATTCTAGATGGGGTGGTGGTTGTGTCTGAAGTCATTCATTCCATGGCAACCTCTCAGGATAGGTCTATGTTTATCAAGTTGGATATGGAAAAAGCTTATGACAGAGTTAAATGGAGTTTTCTTCAGAAGATTTTGTTGGCCTTTGGTTTTTCCTTTGACTGGGTGAGCTGGATATTGAGTTGTGTGACCTCTTCCTCCTTTTTAGTTATTGTGAATGGGGAACCTTCAGATATTTTTGGGGCTACTAGGGGCCTTCGTCAGGAGGACCTGCTCTCTCCTTATTTGTTTATTATTATGGTAGAGGGGCTGGGATGACTTCTTCATTCTTGGGTTTCACAAGGTTTGATTCATGGGTGGCAATGGGGGATGGGATTGCCTACGCTTTCTCATCTCCAATTTGTGGATGACACCTCTTTTATGGGATTGACTCGTATTAGGGAGGTTGAATCCTTCAGGCATGCTTTGGACATCTATCTTGTGGCTTTGGGCTAGAAATTCAATGAGCATAAGTCTTCTTTATTCTTCTTTAATACTCCTTAAGCTATCCAGAGGCATATTGTAGCTATTCTACGGTTTCAAATTGGGACTCTTCCCTTTGTCTACTTGGGTATTCCTCTTGCTGTTGGTCGTCAGCCCAGGTCCTCCTGGTAGTTGTTGCTTGATAAGCTTAGGCGGAAGGTTACTCATTGGACTCATCGTTGGTTGTCTACTGCTGCTAGAGTGACTCTTCTCAAATCTATTATCCAAGCCCTTCCCATCTACAGGTGCTTTGTTCAAGCGGATCCTATGTATTTCCTTAAGGAATTTGATGCTCTTTCAGGTCAATTTCTTTGGAGCGGTAATGTGTCGTCTTCAAAGTGGAGCCTTATTAAGTGGGATTTTGTGTGTAGACCAAAGCAGGAGGGTGGTCTTGGTTTATGCTCTGCTATTTTGAATGGGAAAGCTCTTGCTGCCAAGCTTTACTGGCGATGGTGTACCAGTCAACATTAGTTATGGGCTCGTATTCTCAACCATAAATATCTTCGGGTGTTGCTTCTTTTGAGGTTCCTTGATATCCTCTGGAAGGGAGTGGTTCTATGATTTGGCATACTTTGAAAGTGGGGGCGCAATTGATTAAGTGCGCTTTTTTGGATATGTCATTCGAGGTCACAGGCTCTTTTTTGGTCAGATTCTTGGGATGGTCACCCTCCTATTCTCTCTTCTTTTCCTCACCTCCAACCCCTTTGTGATGTTTTTCTTGCGAGTGGCTGGGATACCATGGAGCATTATAAGGTGGCACAACATGGTGGTTTGGATGTAAGTTTTCACTAGAAGCATCCTTTTGAGTGGCCACCTGGAGGGTATGAGGGGGATAGGCGTGAGCTTTCCCTACTTTTGGCTTCCCGTGCTTGTAATTCTTTGAGGAGACCTGATGTCTTGGCTTGGGATGGTTCAGATTTTTCTGGAAAGTACTCTATGGCAGCTGGTTATAAGCAGTTAGGTAGGCAGTTGTTTGGGGACATTGAGGTCCCTTGGTGGAAGCATGTTTGGCATAAGTTGTCATGGCCCAAGTGCAACTTATTTATGTGGTTAGTGGCTCAAAACCAGTGTCTTACTTGGGATAATTTATGTAAGCGTTGGTTCCAAGGCCCCTCCATGTGTGTTTTGTGTCATGGTTGTGAAGAGAGTGTCTCCCATCTCTTCTTCCATTGTTCCTATGCTAGGGAGATTTGTCATTTCTGGTGGGGGGTGTGGAATATGGCTTGTTGGCATGCTTTCTCTTTGGTGGAGTTTGGGGAATGGTGGGGTAGGGCCCCTATTTCTACCTCCTTTCTTCAGGCTGCTTGGGCTCTTGGGCCTTCCTTTATTATCTAGAACCTGTGGTTGGAGAGGAATAGGCAATTTTTTTAGGATTCATTGTTAATGGCCACTCACCTATGGTGGAAAATTCTACACTCTTCAGGGGAAACTATTGCGGCTAAGTGTGATATGACTATTCTGGTGGACCCTCGTGATGTTCGTTGCTATAATCGTCTTCATCTTCCTCCTCCACAATGAAAACTCATGCGCAACAGATGTAGGCATCCTACCCCAAAGGTGAATAGAGAGGGAAGATGGACCCTCCTCCTCTTGGGGTCCTAAAAATTAACTTGGATGGCTCTTCTCGTGGTAATCTGGGTCATGCTGGCATTGGGGGTGTGGGTCGTGATAGCTTTGGAGATGTTCAGTTTATTTTCTCTGTGTATAAGGGTCTTCATATGAATAATCTTATGGAGGCTCAGGCCATTTTATTGACTATGGAGCGGGGCAGTCAATTAGGATGGCGAAGGATCATATGTGAGTCTGACTCCCAGGTTGTGGTGAACTTACTGAACAGGCGGTATTTGGATGATGTGAGCTAGCAGCTAGCTTTGATTGTTGAACAAATTCTCACTCTCTGTGCTTCTCTGGAGTATATTACTTTCACTCATATTCCTCGAGAATGGAATGGTGTTGCTGATTACTTGGCTAAATGGGCTTCTGATCATATTCATGATTGGAATTTAGTGGATCGGGGTCAACTACCCCCAGATTTGTCTCATCATTTGGATCACTTGGTTGATCTTGATAGGGCCATTTAAGGCCCTGACTTTGTAATGTTTCCTTGTTTTAATAAATTTTTACCCCCTTGATGTTAAAAATTAAATGTATTTTTTTTAATTGTTGTATTTTAATTTTGACTTTTTGTTTTGTTTGATTAATGGCGTTGGTTTTTTTAATATGTTTTGATTATGTAATGTAAATATCTTGTTTGATGTTAAATATTTGAAAATAAAATATTTATATAATAAACCCATTTATGAATTATTTGTACTAGACATAACTATGAATAATAAAGTTGAAGTTGAGTTTGTTCTTTAGAATAAATATTTGCTAAACATTAAATAATATAAATAATTCTTAATTGATTCTAGTTGATTTTGAATTTGATAGTGAAATTTTCATATTATACTTGAAGTTAAATATACTATTAATATAATAAAAATATTATATTGTTATAATTATTAATATAGTGATTTACTATTATATTGATTATATTAATAATAATAATATAATAATATTAATATTATAATTAACATAGTAGTTAATTAAGATAGTTTATTAATATATATATAAATATATGTGAAAGGAGAATCTACAAAATAAAATAACCTATATTATATATTATATAAATTAATATTACATATAATATAAATTAATGTATTACCTACATAATATAGGTTAACTTATTTACCTACAAATTATTACTTATAATAATATACGACGTAAATAAAAATAGTATATATAATTCTATAAGAAGAAGGAGAACATATATAATCAAATTATACCATAAAATATTAAAAACATAAAAACATAGATAAAGATATTAGTTTAATGGAAAAAATAATACAATTTTTTTTTTTAAATTTTAATAGTGTAATCCAAATCTCTATAAAATAGTTAATTGATTTTTGTAAGATTTTCTTTAATAAAAAAAATAATAATTACATACATTAAAAAATCATTCTTAAAAAAAGTCAAAATAAGTAACATTTACTTGCTTTACAAAGATTTAATGAAATGATTTTATAAAGCAAAAAATGAAAAATCATTCTTAAAAAAACATTTAATTTGCTTTATCTGCCAATAACACACATAACTTTTTTAACCAATCAAATGCACAAAAAATAATTTTTATAATTTGTAAAGTTAAATATTTTACAAGTTGACTTTACAAAATTGAATTTTATTTTAATTTTTGTTTAAATATTGTTTTTGATTGATTAAAAACTAAATTAAAGTCATTACAATAGTACTATGCCTAAGGCAAGTACTAATAAATAACAAAAATAATAATTATATATATATATATATATATATATATATATATATATATATAGACAATCATAAATATAAAATTATAAAAAAATATACAAATCATGCATATATATGTGTGTGTGTGTGCATATCATACATATTAATAAAAAGAGAAAAATGAACAAACTAGAACTTACACCACACAAAAATAAACTTTAAAGAAAAACTACCCAAATAAATGAAAAACAAAATAAGCAAAGGAAACAATATGAACAACGTGCAAAAGCATAAATAAAAAGGAAAAACAAAAATTGCAAAAGAAAAAGAAAGAGAAAGAACGATTAAAAAAGAAGAGAGAAAGCAAGGGATACAAAGAGAATAAGAGAGCGAGATAAAAAGAGAAAAAATAATAATGAAAATACTAACAATAAAAGCCAAGGAAAAAGATAAAACAACAAATGAACAAATAGCATACAAATCATACAAATTTAAAATAAAATAAAAAGAGTGCCGACAAATTAACCAAACTAATAAACAAATGCAAGGAGAAAAAATGCAATAAAATGAACATTACAACAATAGAAAGAATATAGAG